>JADBJO010002053.1:277500-285000 GCA_016801955.1 Conus betulinus
AACACCACCAAAGTGATAGAAACCCCCCAAAGTGACAGAAACACCACTAAAGTGATAGAAACACACCCCAAAGTGACAGAAACACCCCCCAAAGTGACAGAGAAAAACCCCCAAAGTGATAGAAACACCACTAAAGAGATAGAAACACCCCCAAAGTGACAGAAACACCCCCAAAGTGACAGAAACACCCCCCAAAGTGACAGAAACACCACCAAAGTGATAGAAACAACACACCCCAAAGTGATAGAAAACACCCCCAAAGTGATAGAAACACCCCCAAAAGTGATAGAAACACCACTAAAGTGATAGAAAACACCCCCAAAGTGATAGAAACACCCCCAAAGTGACAGAAACACCCCCAAAGTGACAGAAAACCACCACCAAAGTGATAGAAAACACCACCACCAAAGTGACAGAAAACACACCCCCAAGTGAAGAAACAGATAGAAACACCCCCAAAGTGATAGAAACACCCCCAAAGTGATAGAAAACCCCCACCACCACAAAGTGTGATAGAAACACCCCCAAAGTGATAGAAACACCCCCAAAGTGATAGAAACACACCCCAAAGTGATAGAAACCCCAAAGTGATAGAAACACACCCCCAAAGTGATAGAAACACCCCAAAGTGATAGAAACACCACCAAAGTGATAGAAAACCACCAAAGTGATAGGAAACCACCACCAAAGTGATAGGAACACCCCCAAAGTGATAGAAACTTCACCACCAAAGTGATAGAAACACCACCCCAAAGTGATAGGAACACCCCCAAAGTGATAGAAGCACCAAAGTGACAGAAACACCCCCAAAGTGATAGAAAACACCCCCAAAGTGATAGAAACACCCCCAAAGTGACCGAAACACCCCCAAAGTGATAGAAACACCCCCAAAGTGATAGAAACACCCCCAAAGTGACAGAAACACCACTAAAGTGACAGAAACACCCCCAAAGTGATAGAAACACCCCCAAAGTGATAGAAACACCCCCAAAGTGATAGAAACACCCCCAAAGTGATAGAAACACCCCCAAAGTGATAGAAAACACCCCCAGAAACACCACCAAAGTGATAGAAACACCCCCAAAGTGATAGAAAACACCACCAAAGTGATAGAAAACACCCCAAAGTGATAGAAACACCCCAAAGTGATAGAAACACCCCCAAAGTGATAGAAACACACCCCCAAAGTGATAGAAACACCACCCCAAAGTGATAGAAACACCCCCAAAGTGATAGAAACACCCCCAAAGTGATAGAAACACCCCAAAGTGACAGAAACACCACCAAAGTGATAGTGAAACACCACCACCAAAGTGATAGAAACACCACCAAAGTGAACACCCCCAAAGTGATAGAAAACACCCCAAAGTGATAGAAACACCACCAAAGAGATAGAAACACCACCAAAGTGACAGAAAACACCACCAAAGTGACAGAAAACCACCAAAGTGAAACCACCAAAGTGATAGAAACACCACCAAAGTGAAACACCACCACCACCAAAGTGATAGAAACACCCCCAAAGTGATAGAAACACCCCCACCCCCAAAGTGGCAGCAGCAGTGCGGTGTTTGCCCTGGTGACGACCTGATACAAAAAGCAGTTTGTGGACTGTTGACAGAAGGATATGGCTGCGCGTTGTGGAGCCGGAATGAACGCCGTGGGAGTAAAAACTATTTGACTAATTAAATACAGGAACAGAACGAAGCTCTGTGTTCAGTGTCAGACCGGCCGGTTAGGACGTAAGAAGTGACAATTATTTCGAAGCTGGTTTCCTGAGCTCTTGGCCAGCTGTCAGGATCTTCTGGAATTAATTCCTTGAGATATGCTCACTCGGAGATTAACCAGCTCCACCGCAGGCGTTGCCAGGCAACCGAGTTCGTTCGCCCCTCCGCCTCCCCAATATCGATCGATCATCTGATCATTGATTCCATAACGGCCCTGATACCAGCTCGGGAATTTCCACACCTTTACAATAAAAAAGCGTTTCTTCCTGTTATTGGAGTGGCAGTGCGGAAACTGAGATGGTTGTAAAGGACTGGCTGCTGTTATAAAGTTGTCAATCATAGACTGATCCCTCCGCCCAAAGTTTTGATTCATTCTGCTCCCTTGCAGATCTGAAGCTGGAAGCGAGAGGCTTCCATGAAAAGAAGGGGCAACGTTTTAAAAATTCTCATTTCTTAAGCTAAAAGGAGAGATGGGGGGGGGGGGGGGGGGGGGGCTAAGTGGACAGGGATGGGTGTTGGTATATTGAGGGAAGGGTGAGGTGGAATGGGGTGGGGCGATTGTTTTGTACAGAAAAAACACACACGTTTCAAAGATGCCCCTCCTCCTCCTCCTTCAAGTTTTTTTTTTTTTTTTTTTTTTTTTTGAGGCAGAATCAAAGACAGTGCCAAAAAGGAAAGGACAAACTAGCAGTATAGAATTTCATAAAGACAGCGATATCATTTTTTTTTTAATCCATGGGGAATCATTTAATCAACTGCAGTTGTTTGCTCAGATTTCCTGACTTACACTTCAACTGTCTATTTCTGTCAGGGCTGACTAACACACAAAGACGTTATAAACAACAATGACAACAACAACAACAACAGAAGCATGGAGAATGACCAGGTTATGTGGTCTTGGAGCAATGCCTCATGCCATCTTTGTGTTTATCTCTATCGTTGTTCACAATCAAAGTACAATGGAGGTGGGGTGGTAAGAGAAGGATATTTCTTGTCCTGCTGTCATGGTGACCTCAATTTAACCTCCACATACGCGCGTGGGGACTGCCACTGGATGGACATGTTGAGAAGTCGGTCCACCGTCGAGTGCAGACGCATACTCAGTCTGATTTTGTGGAGTGACAGTCTACCTTCAAGTGCGGACGATCACTCAATCTGATTTCGTAACCTGAAAATCGTTCCAGTTACAAAAGAGGAAGCATGGAATGGAGTGGGGAGGAGGGTGTGGGGGGAGGCGGAGGGGACTGGGGGGAGGGGTAGAGGGCGAAGCAGAGACGTACGTTAGATCGAGCAGGCACCATTGAACACTGTCAAAGAGAGAGCAGTGTTGCGGTGTCTCCTTTTTACGAGTAACCTCTGACGATCTGATGATGGCAGCTCTCTGTGGAGTGCTGACACTAAGAGTAGATTTCAAAGAGCTGAGTGTGGCTGTGCGCGGTGAAGCCTCAATGAGCGCCCTTTGAAAGAAAACTTTTCTCTGAAGCACCGGGATCAGCTTCACGTCCGCTGGGTACGATATACGAGATGTTATAACACAGCTGATTTCCTAAGCTCTTAGCCAGCTTTCAGGATATTCTGGAATTGTTTCTCTGAGAGATATCTTGACGCGGAGATTAACCAGCTGAATTCGTGACAGGCGTTTCTAAGCAACCGGGTCTGTTCACTCCCACCCCCCGCCCCCCTTTATTCTTCCCCGCCTCCCCTCCTCCCATCGATCACTGTGGTCATTGATTCCATAACGGTTCTGATACCAGCAGCTCGGGCGTTTTCACATTTCTACGATAAAAAGCGTGACTTCCTGTTATTGGGAGTGCCAGTGCGGACACTGAGACTGCTGAAACGAGGAGTGGTTAAGGACTGGCTTGAGTCAGCTGGTGTCATGAAGCCGTCAAGACCTCCCAGTCGTAAACTGACCCCTCACCTTCAAAGTTTGACCCATTCTGCTCCCCCCCTGCAGAACCGAAGTAGGAGGCAAAAGGCTTCCACGAGGAAAAAAAGAATGAATTGGAGCAAGGGTGGGGGTGGGGGATTGGAGAGGGAACGAGTGGGGCAGGGAGAAAGGGGGGGGGGGGGGGGGGGGCGACAATTTTGCAGCCAGCAGTTAATACCCGTCGGCGAATTAACATGCCCCAATTGCCAAATTTAGTGTGAATGACCGTCTAGAAGAGGATGACATCTTTAATGGGCAAGCAAGTGATCTTGTGTCCTCCATCAATACCAAAAACAGCGGTAGCTCGGACTGTGAGATTCTCTTTCGATCCCGCCCCCCCCCCCCCCCCCCCCCCCCCCCCACGGCCCTCTCTCTCTCTCTCTCTCTCTCTCTCTCTCTCTCTCTCTCTCCCCGACTGGTCATGTGTTGCTGAATGCTGCCCCCCCCCCCCCCCCCCAAAAACCCCAAAAAAAAAGCAAGAAGCTACCAAGAAAAAAAAACTGATGTTGTTTCTAGAAAATGTGTTTGGAAGGTGTAACAAATGGTTTTGCTCAAAAAATAGGATTCATCAGTTACCGTAATCTATCAGTAAAGAGTTTAATACAATGTAATTTAACAACTTTTTAAAACATTCGTTCCTATCCATACAATCCTCACTTCCACCCCTATCCCCTTTTCTCCAAGTCCTTTCTTAGTCAATTCCATGGCGATTTAGGACTTGTTTGTCTGTGACTGTTTTCCCTCATCACTTATCTATTTTCGTCACTTTTTTTTTTCTTTCTTTTTTTTCTGCCTGAAGATTAACGACATTCGTTGCTTCAGTGTTGCACTTCGTGCTGTTCATTTAGTGGCCTACTAATCAAATATTCATTTTTGTGTGTGTGTGTGTGTGTGTGTGTGTGTGTGTGTGTGTGTGTGTGTGTGTGCGAGCGCGCTTGTGTGTGCGTGTGAGTGTGTGTATGTGTGTGTGAATGTATGTGTGTGCATGTGTGTCCATGTGCGTGCATGTTTCCAGGACTCGAGTCCGGGATCATCATCGTCATCATCGCCTTTCTCATCAACTTCTCAGAGCGAACGATGACGACATTAACGAAAGGCGATCTACTTCTCCTCAGTCTGTGTGTCTCATGTGGTAAATTTCTTAGGGTTCGGCCATCGTGTCGATCATCGTGGCACAACCGTATATTCCAATTTGTTTTTTATTCCTGTTTATGCAGAATGTGTGTGTGTGTGTGTGCGCGCGCGCGCACA
Organism: Conus betulinus; assembly: GCA_016801955.1. NCBI lineage: Eukaryota > Metazoa > Mollusca > Gastropoda > Neogastropoda > Conidae > Conus > Conus betulinus. The sequence continues at coordinate 282,409 of JADBJO010002053.1, forward strand.
CACACACACACACACACACACACACACACACACACACACACACACACACACACACACACACACACCCGTGCACGTGCGTGCATTTGTATGTGTGTGTGTGTGCGTGCGTGCGAGCATGTGTGTGTGTGCGCGCGTGCATATATGTGTGTGCTTGTGTGTGTGTGTGTGTGTGTGTGTGTGTGTGTGTGTGTGTGTGTGTGTGTGTGTGAGAGAGAGACACTGCGGTGTTTTAGTGCCTTTTCCTTTTCTTCTGAACCTGCCATATTTCCCAGCTTACAGGAATTAAAGGAAGAACACAATAACCACAAACACTGACAAAAATGAAATTAAGTCAATAAACAGATAAATATAAAATGAACAGTTGTAACAACAACAACAGCAGCAGCAGCAGTAACAAGCAATGATTGGAATGAAAATAGGCATTTGACACAACAACAACAACAATAAACAACCACAGAAAGGAAACGAAACCAATAAACAAAGAAATAAACGAAACATACGAGAAATGCTTTAACCTTTTCTTTTTTTTTCTTTCAGCAGACCTAAGTAGATCTTACCTCGTGAGTCATCATATGGAATTATATTACTGATTCTTGCGCTGATTTTTTTTTTTTTTTAAGTACGTTTAAACAGGCAACTTTGATCAACAGAAAAGGAAAGTCATCACACAAGTGTTTTCTATTAGCTAAATGCACTGCGTTTTTTTGCGGTGTCGGTATAGATAGTTCCCCTCTCCGACTTTCCCGGGATGTTTAGTCGGCTAAATCCTGGGTTTGCAACCCCCTTTTGTCTCAGTCTGGTAAACGAACTGGTGCTTTCACGACAGAAGCCATTCTATCCAGCGAGAGTGTCGATCAATGACATCGAGGCAAACGGGGGGAGGGAGGGGGGGGGGGGGGGGGGGGGGGGGGGGGGGGGGCTGCTGAACTACCGCCGCGATCTATCGTCAGCAAACTGGCATAAAAAAGAAGAGAGAGAGAGAGAGAGAGAGAGAGAGAGAGAGAGAGAGAGAGAGGACAAGAAAGAAAGAAAGGAAGAAAGAAAGAAAGAAAAGAAAAGAAAAAATACTGAACGATTTTCTTTAGGCTTCCAAAGTAATATTTTCCAGACTGCATATTTCCAGTGTTTTCATGTACCTGTTTGCACAAGACCTAGGCTTTAGAATTTCTTGAGAAAAAGAAAATCAGGTTTTACAATGATACTCTTCAAATTACTATTCCTAACGATAATTCGGAATCTATAGATTCTTACATTGCATCTCATAACAGTTCGAGATAGTTCGAGTTCTATCGACTTTGTACATTAACGTTTAATTCATCATACTCCGGAGTCAACAGAGTTTAACATGATACCTCATGATAATTCGAGTTCTGCAGACTCTATATTTCACACATTATCTTGATGAATATTTGGAATCTATAGAATGTAACATTGCACTTCACGATAATTCAAGTTATACGGACTCCATGTATTAATGTTTTATTCCCGACATTAATTCGGAGTCTACAGAACCTACTGATATACTTCATGATAATTCGAGTTCTACAGACACTATACATCATTCCTGATAATAACAATGCTGAGTCTACAGAATCTAACATTATACTCATGTAATTTGAGTTCTGACTCTATACATCCTGATACTTATTCGGAATCTACAAAGTCTAACATTATGCCTTATGATAATTCAAGTTCTACAGGCTCTGTTCATTGACACATTGTTCCTGATAATAATTCCGGTTCTGAAGATTCAAATACGTCAAAGCGATATTTCAGTTAGTACTTCGGGTTCTACAGAATTTGTACATCAAAACTTTAAAACTGATAATAAATCGGATTCTGCAGCTTCTCTACCTTAAAACAATATTTCTGTTAATATTTCGGATCCTACAGACTCTGTACATAGGCCTATTTCTGCTATCAATTTGGGTTCTTCAGATTCTACATATTCAAACGATATTTCTATTAATATTTCGGATTCTACCGAATCTGAATATTTAAACATTGGCAAATTCCTAACAATACTTTGGATGGTACAGATTATATGCTTTAAAGCAATATTTCTGTTTATATTTCGAGTTCCACAGAATATGTACGTTAAAACATTAGCCTATTCCTGAAAATAATTTGGGTTCTGCAGACTATGCATTAACGCATTAGCTCGTTTCTTCTGATAGTTTGACTTCTGCAGTCTCAATGCATTAGAACAATATGTCTGTTACTATCTTGGGTTCTATAGAATGTATACATTAAAACATCAGCGTGTTCCTGATAATAATTTGGGTTCCGAAAATTCTATACATTGTAACATTTTTGTTAATGATTCGAATTCTACAGAATCTCTACATTAAAACATTATTCCTACTGATAATACAGACATCACAAATCTTTATATTACCACGTTATTCCTTATAATGATCCGGGTTTTATCAATTGCATACATTAAAATAGTATTCCCCAAAATGATTCTATTCATTCCTTGGATCAAAATTCCTCACAGAGGCTTCATCTTTCCCAAACCTTCAAAATTACGAAGCATTCAAATATTCTTCATTTTTATCAGCCTGAGAGTTTTCTAGTTGATGTCGTTCG
>JADBJO010002053.1:290000-292500 GCA_016801955.1 Conus betulinus
ATTCCGCTTCTTGGAAGGGGGGGGGGGGGGGGGTAATTGAGCTTCCTGGAGCAAATTTCCATTTTTGGGGGGATAAACTAGGGCAACAAACATTCATCTTTTTTGGATTAACTAATTCTCTTCCAACGGCAAAAAAAGTCTACTTCCAAGGATAAAACCATTCAGCTTTCTTGGACAAAACCACTTAGGAGTGGACGCAGTACAAGTAATTTCATTTCCCTGGGCAAAACATTCCACTTTAAGGGATAAACCATTCCACTTCCTAGGGCAAAACATTCCACTTTCAGGAATGAACCATTCCACTTCCTAGGCAAAAAAAAATCCACTTCCTGGGATAAACCATTCCACTTCCAAGAGCAAAACATTCTACTTCCTGTAATAATCCAGTCCACTTCCAAGCGCAAAACATTCTACTTCCTGTAATAAACCAGTCCACTTCAAAGAGCAAAACATTCTGCTTCCTGTAATAAAACCAGTCCACTTCCAAGAGCAAAACATTCTACTTCTTGTAATAAACCAGTCCACTTCCAAGAGCAAAATATTCTATTTCCTGTGATAAACCATTCAACTGCTTTGGACAAAGCATTCCATTTCATGCATTCCGTTGCCTGGGATAAATCATTTCGCCTCCTGGGTAAACTGTTTACACTCAGATGAACTATTACATTTCATTTGATAAGTCATTCTACACATCGTAATAAACCATTCCACTTCATGGAAATTAACCATTCCACTCCCTAATATGAAGGTTTCAATTCCTTGGGGTACATCATTCCACTTCCTGGGTTTAATTATTCCACTTCTTGAGATAAACCATTCCACTTTCTGAGATAAGCCTTTCCACTTTTCGGGATAAATCATTCTGCTTCTTGGGATAAACTAGTTCATTTCCTGTGATGAAATATTTCACTTCTTGGGGGTAAACCACGTGACTTCATGGGATAAACCATTTCACTTTCTGCGATAAACCATTCCACGTCCTTGGATAAACCATACTACTTTTGAGGGTAAGTCATTCCACTTCCTGGGCTAAACCAATTCATTCTAATTTTAAAAAGAAAATAGTTAATGTCTTTGAGGATTCTCAGATTTTTAAAAAAAAAAAAAACAGAACTATCTTCTTTTTTTAAAATCTTCTGAGAATCATCAAGAAAGACCTGCGGTCAAATATCTGCTTTAAAAGAAAAGTTATTGGTTCCACAAAACAATCCGAACAAACAGATTACAGGACAATGACAAACAGATTACAGGACAATGACAAACAGATTACAGGACAATGACAAACAGATTACAGGACAATGTAATCTGTTTGTCGCATTGTCTTGTGGAACCAGTAACTTTTCTTTTAAAAAAAAAAAAAAAAAATTGCTTCAATTTCCGCCTTCAGTCACCTTGCTTTGAAACCAATTCATTCTAGAAAAGCATTCCACATTGGGATAACTGTTTCCACTGTTGTAACAAACCATCCCACTGCACGGGATTACTGTTTCCCCTGCTGTAACAAAACCATCCCACTGCACGGGATAACTGTTTTCCCTGCTGTAACAAACCATTCCACTGCATGGGATAACTGTTTCCCCTGCTGTAACAAACCATCCCACTGCACGGGATAACTGTTTCCCCCTGCTGTAACAAACCATTCCACTGCATGGGATAACTGTTTCCCCTGCTGTAACAAACCATCCACTGCACGGGATAATTGTTTCCTCTGCTGTAAACAAACCATTCCACTGCACGGGATAACTGTTTCCACTGCTGTAACAAACCATTCCACTGCTTGGATAATTGTTTCCTCTGCTGTAACAAACCATTCCACTGCTTGGGATAATTGTTTCCTCTGCTGTAACAAACCATTCCAGGGCATGGGATAACTGTTTTTCCCCTGTTGTAACAAACCATTCCACTGCATAAGTGGTTAGCGTCGCGGACTCCAGGTTGGGAGGTCGTGGGTTCGAATCCCATCAGAGTCATGTGGGTTTTTTTTGCCCCGACCGGCTCGTATCCAGAGTTGAGTTTGCTGCGGACTCAGTTGGGAAGACTGGGACCACACAGTCGAGTTTCGTCCACTTAATGGATGCGTTTCTGAGAGTGTTGCTTAAATTTCCTGACCAACACTGCGGGTGCCTGTATCTCTCGGGCCTGGTTGACGCCAGGATATATTATGAAAGGAAGCGTAGAGTACAGCCCTGTCATGTAGTCTCAGACCGAAATGGAAATCCGTAGCATCATCTTAATCATCCTCATTCTCATCAATCAGCATAAAAAAAGATGTCTCAAATTCTGTGGCCCTTCATGCCGTGCTCTCATGGTGACCTCAATTTCGATGTCCTCTCCACGTCTGTGGCCTTGGTATGGTTCCGTTGGGGTCACCGGTATCGGCGAGTCCATGGGGACTGTCGTTGGACGGACGTGGTGGCGCCCTCCGGAGGAAGAACTCACTCATGCCGGCTCCGCGACTAAGCAATTATTGTCGTCAGTAGGGGGCTTAGTAGTGGTGTCC
>JADBJO010002053.1:300000-335000 GCA_016801955.1 Conus betulinus
AGAGAGTCCAAGAGATATCAGGTCAAGGACACATGCATGTGTTATCAGGTCAGAGAGTCCTGGAGGTGCTATCAGGTCAAGGACATGTGCATGTGTTATTAGGTCAAGAGTCCTAGAGATATCAGGTCAAGGACACATGCATGTGTTATCAGGTCAGAGAGTCCTAGAGATATCAGGTCAAGGACACGTGCATGTGTTATCAGGTCAGAGAGTCCTGGAGATGTTATCAGGTCAAGGACGCATGCATGTGTTATCAGGTCAGAGAGTCCTAGAGATAACAGGTCAAGGACGCATGCACGAAGTTATAAGGTCAGAGAGTCCTAGAGATATCAGGTCAAGGACACATGCATTTGTTATCAGGTCATAGAGTCCTAGAGATGTTATCAGGTCAAGGACTTGTGCATGTGTTATCAGGTCAAGGAATTGTGCAGATGGTACCAGCCAAGAACTTGTGCATCAATTTTCAGGCCAAGGAGTCATGGATGTGTTATCAGGTAACTCGTGACTCGTTCATGAAACTTGTCAGGTCAAGGAGTCACGGAAGTGTTGGCAGCTCAAGGAATCGTAGAGAGGTGTTTGCAGGTCAAGGACTCATGCATGTGTTATCAGGTCCAGGAGTAGGGGAAATCTTGTCAGTTCAAGGAGTCATGTAGGTATCGGTGGCTTGAGACCTCATGCATGTTTTGTTGGGTCAAGGAGTTGTGGAGATGTTATCAAGTCAAGGAGTCATGGAAGTGTCATTAGATCAAGGAGAAAGGAGGGTGTTATCAGGTGAAGAACTCACGTATGTGTTATCTGGTCAATATGTCATGGTCCTTCTACCTGGTCAAAAATCATGAGCATGTCACCAGGTCAAGAAGTCATGGACTTGTGACCAGGTCAAGAAGTTATGGACTCTTGATCATTTCAGGAACTAATGGACATGTCGTTTTATTAACGTTTTCATTACTGTTGTTGTTATCATCCTTTTCCTCCTCCATCTCATCATCATCAGTATAATTATCATTACTATCATCATCATCATCATTATTATATTACTACTGTGCTTGTATAGTGGCTATCCTTGGATAGCAACCAAACTTTAAGTATTTTACAGTCTATGTTCTTGTTTACACAACAGGCTGCCTAGCTCGGTAGAGCTGACTTAAGAGCTGCCCTTTGCGTTACATTCTGTTGTTTCTCGTGTCATGCAGCTGAATTTAACTTATCAGACACTCAGTTTTTAACCCATTCTTTCGATCATTTACAGAGGGTGTATACTATGTGTATTCCTACCAAAGTCCAAACTGGCTCTCTTTTCCGAAATTGGTAATGGGGATTTTATGTATGTGCACAATACTATAAAGGCATGCAATCAGATCAGGAAGCCACACATTATTAGGTGAAGCAGTCAAGGACGTGTTATTAGGTCAAGGAGTCATGGACATGTCATCAGGTCAAGAAGTCATAAAACATATTACTAGATCAATGAATCAAGGACATGTTATCAGGTCAAGAAGTCAAATGTATGTTACCAGGACAAGGAATCAAGGACATGCTATCAGGTCAAGGAGTCATGGACATGTCAGGTGAAGAAGTCATAAACATGCTGTCAGGTCATGAAGTCATTGTCATGTTACTGTTTTAAGAGGTCATCGATATGTTATTAGGTCGAGGACTTATGCATATGTTATCAGTCTAAAGAGTCGTAGACTTGTTATATGAGTCTAAGAATCATGGACTTGTTATCGGTCAAAAACATGTTATCAGGTCAAGGAACCGTGAATGTGGTATCGGGTAAAGGAGACAAAGGCATTTGGTCCATTAATCAATGACGTATTAGATCAATGCTGATGTTAACCAGGGGTAATCAGGTTTACATTTCAGCAGAATAAGTGGTGGTCATCAGGTTAGCTAAGTTTCCTTGGAACAAGTGCCAGTTCAGTTTTCTCCGTCCTCTTTCCATGATCCCATCTCATGTAAATGGCCCAAGCCTCTGCAACATTCTCAAAAACACAAGACCACCTGCAACAATGACATCTTTCTCAGTTTCAGAGGAAGAAATGATGAGTACATATAAAGTTAATCTTTTTCTATGCTTTTGATGCGTGGACCCAGACAGCAGCTCAAGAAAGAAGAATCCAGGAGATGCTACCGCAGAATAAACAACAATGAAAACGCCGTTGATAAGTCATGCATGCAGTGTGGGGGGACAGAAGAATTGTCTTCTCCTTTCTCTATTCACCAAAGAAATGATGTCCACCAGTATTCAAGTTCCATAGGACAGGAAAAACAGCTTAAAAGAGTGTGTGTGTGTGTGTGTGTGTGTGTGCGCGCGCGCGCGTGTGCGCGCACCAGACAGCGGGGAGGGAAGAAGAGGGAGGGGCAACAAGGAGGAGGAAGGTGGGCATGGTGGTGGTGCAGAGGGATGAGAGCAGGGGAGGTGACTGTGTTGTTCATTTGTAGTCTGGGGCAGATACAAGAACTTTGCTCAGCATAAATGTTTAAAACTGGTAATAATCAATGTATCTTATGTACTGTGTGTGTGTGTGTGTGTGTGTGTTTGCAGTTCCACGACCCAGAATGTCGGACAGTCAGACTGCCGTGATGGGCCTTCTGATTGGTTTCGGTTCCATGCTGGGGTCTCCTCTTTCTGGGAATCATCTTGGTGCAGATGCCCTGCTGCCGCTCCAGCACAGTCATGGTCATCGGTCATTTCGGCCTGGGCAGACGCTAAGTTTATTGGTCATGGGTCATTTCGGCCTGGGCAGACGCTAAAAGTTTATTGGTCATGGGTCATTTCGGCCTGAGCAGACACTAAGTTTATTGGTCATGGGTCATTTCGGCCTGGGCAGACGCTAAGTTTATCATGGTCATTTCGGCCTGGGCAGACGCTAAGTTTATTGGTCATTTCGGCCTGGGCAGACGCTAAGTTTATTGGTCATTTCGGCCTGGGCAGACGCTAAGTTGGTATTGGTCTAAGTTTATTGCATTGCAGTTAGAGGGAGCTGATGCTGCTTGGCCATTTTTTTTTAAAGCTATGTTGACATAAAGGCCATTGGCCTTTTTTTTTTTTTTAAGCTATGGAGACATAAAGGCCATTGGCCTTTTTTTTTTTTTTTTTAAAGCTATGGAGACATAAAGGCCACTGGCCTTTTTTTTTCTTTAATTATGGTGTATTTCTTCTTTATTATTCCAGAATGAAGCTTCCATGAGGCAAAGCTGAACTTTCAACAAATCGTATGCTAAACAGTGTGGTTCAGACCTACACACAGGAGAAAAAAAGGCAGCAAAATGTTATCAGAGAGTGAACAAGAAGATGTCAATAATGATGGGCCAATAATCCCCAACATCAAATATGAATTCATGGCATTACTATTATTTTGGCATTACTTTCTCCCATCACAATGCATTGTCCTAAGCTCTACAGAAAAAAAAAGGGTCAAATTCTTGTAAATTTGGTATTGTCTCCTTTAATAAATGAACAGCCACTCAACAGACCGATGTGAGTTTACCGGTACATACAAAAAGCAATTTGGTATTGTCTCCTTTAATAAATGAACAGCCACTCCACAGACCGATGTGAGTCTACCGGTACATACAAAAAGCAATTTGGTATTGTCTCCTTTAATAAATGAAAAGCCACTCAACAGACCGATATGAGTCTACATACAAAAAGCAATTTGGTATTGCTTCATCAAATAAATGAACAGCCCACTCAACAGACTGACAGGAGTGAACATATAAAAAAAAAGGAGAAGAAAAACTGATGTGTCATTATCTGCGTCCAGATCATTAGGCTCCAACAGTAATTTGCATAACCCTGAAAGTTAAAGAGGAAATTTCTTTACTAATGGTTTTATTTTCCTCTTGAAAGCATCCTGATAATAATAAACAAAAAAGAAAAAAGCCTTAACAATTAAAGATAGTAAAGGAAACAGGACATAACGCTTGAAGAAACTGTTATGGGATGAAATGTTGTGATTCTTTTTGTCCATGAAGGATTGTTGCTGTATAACCTTCTGTTGACTCATTTTGATTGTTTATTCTAAAGTGCTTTTTTCTTGACTGTCGCTAACATGTTACCTGAACAGGCTGGCTATGGCACCTCATTTACATCATGTTTTTGTTTGTGTGTGTGTTTCCCCCTAATCTGTTATCAAATGTAAAACAACAGTGTCTACCATGCCATGGATTTATAGGTCAATAGGTGGATCCACGATTTGGTAATCGTGATAAAAGTTGTTTCTTTTGGACTAGTATTTTATGCATGCAGAAATGTTTTGGACATCATTTTGTTTTATCTTTAAAACCTTTTTTAGTTTTCCCCATTTCTGAAAAAGTCCTCTCTGTTTCCAGAACGTTTTGACAACTATATGTTCAGACTAGGAATACTGGTTCAAATCCCATGACAGTCAGTCATCAAATCATTTGATAATGTTTGTGTAGAAATAATTGAAAATGGGACACAAGGATTTTTAAAATGACATTATTCTCTTACTATTGCCTAACCACGCCTTTAAAAACAACTCCAGAGAAGTATCACTGATGGGAACATATGACAACAAATAAAATAGATCAGCCCCAATCCCCAACAGAATCATCATTTTCGCTGATCTTTTTAAATGCTATCATTCTAGAGTCAGACTCGGTTTATATAGGCCCCCTTTCCATGCCACTTTCCAGGAGAGTTATTCCCATCTGGTGTAACACCTGAGCTCTGAGCAGATGTTAAAATTTGAATGGTAGGAGGACACCCCATCTTTCCAACCCCTTCACAAAAGCTAAAAAAAAAAAAAGACCAATGCTCTAGCTTCATCATCATTCCTATCTCCAAGCTACAACATGGACGCTGGACATGCATCACGGAAGCCCAGATGTACATGGACGGACTGAAGGAAGATTAAAAAAAAAAAAAAAAAAAAAAAGTACTATTAAAGACATCTCAGTATTGAAAAATTTCAGTGTGACGTTTGTTTTAACGATTAAAAAAAAATTCATTCCAGTATTTTCTTAAAGGAATATATAGATATGCATTATTTATGAATGTTTAATTTTGCAATCATGAAGTCTAGCATTCTGTCTGTTATAATTCTAAAATCTGTTTCACTGCCAGCAATTTAAGACAGAGTGATACAGAATCTCCCTGACTGCTACCATTCTCAACATTTAACAGCTGAGCACTCTGAAATTTCACAGCAGCAGAGAACTATACACCTCACTCTCTTTTAAGGAGGGTGGGAATGAGGGTTAGGGAGGGGTATTTGTTATTTCTGTTAGATCTTCATTCATTTGCTTATGCTGAACAACTTGATATTCGTCAGCCCTTAAAACTTTAATGTTTCAATTCAGTCAAGAGAATCAAAGGCTGTCTAAAAAGCTTGTAAACATGAAAATGAAAATATATAAGTCAAATATGATCACCCCCACATCTGTTAGCAATAGAATCTGTCTGATCTTCAGTTACCAGTGTAAGTATTGACTTTTAATCCAATGTTGCAATAAACAAAATGATAGTATACAACACACATGAAAGTTTTTTTACGAATTGCTTTGATTTATCCCCTTTAAGTGTATAGATAATAAAGCCTTCATCATCATGTGTTGTGGAGAATTCAGTATATAGATAATAAAGCCTTCTTCATGATGTGTTGTGGAGAATTCAGTATATAGATAATAAAGCCTTCTTCATGATGTGTTGTGGAGAATTCAGTATATAGATAATAAAGCCTTCTTCATGATGTGTTGTGGAGAATTCAGTATATAGATAGTAAAGCCTTCTTCATGATGTGTTGTGGAGAATTCAGTGCCTGCAAATGTCACATGAAATGAGTGTTCTTAGAACAGCATGGCGACTTGTCTCCATTTTTGTTAAAATAAGAACTCCCCTTTTGCATGTGACCCCCCAGCCACTCCTGTAAGTGTTTATTCAATCCTCAGTGGTTGTTTTTTCTTCAAATGAAATTGTGGAATTTCATTTATTCTCTCCTTTTATTCACAACAGTTCTATGTGTCTTCATTTTATTTTGTAAAGTGGTTTGAAAAAAGAAATCATGTCCCTTCAGTTTTCATTTCTTGTGGACCATACTCATACCATTCTTTTTAAACTGTTTTTTATCCTTAGATCATTTGCCTACATATTTTTTTTTTCTCAAGATAATGTTAATATTTTGTAAATTTTGTTAGGAATTCTGCATAGCTTCATCATGAAATAAAATGATTTATTGGGTACTTTCACCTCCTTCTTCAAGTAAGAGAGACGTTGTTTGATATCTGCTCATAGTTTTACAGTGCACTTTATTTTTTTCTACAAATTCTGTTCTGTCCTCATTCCATTAATGTAATCTATATCTTTGAGCAACGAGGAATTGAACTTCCAGATGAAAAGTATTTCTGTTTCATTTTTTTCATCAATTGTAATCTATTGTAATCATGGATGATCTTACTGATCGTGTACACAGTATCGTCAAAATGTGAACCAAGATTATTTGACATGCAAAATCAGTACCTCTGCTCTGTTGTAGTGTTGGGATTCTTGCAAGCGAGTTCATTGTATACTGGTTTATTTTCATTTCTCTTCATACATCTGTAAAAGCTCAACCAAACATCGTTTCTATGACTTAGCTTTGAAGTTGTGTACATGCTTATGATTGATATACTTATAAATTGGTCAATAATAGGTTTCATTTGCAGGTTTGCCTGGTCTTGGGATTATTTATAATTATCATGATCACACAAACTGGATATATTACAGATTTAACATGTATATGCATTATCGCTCCTCTGTTTTATAAGATACTTTTTATCAGATTTTAACAGCAATACACACCTCTGATTTTGCTATAGTTACAGTTCTTTTAAAAAGCAATGGCGCCACCGCTGTTGTCTAAATTGTAATTTAAGCAATCACTAATGCAGTGTCTGCTTTAATTAACCGACGATTTATTGTATAGTTATTGCTATTTTTGTGCACAATATTACCATCATTGTAGTAACAAGTTTGTGTCCCCCTTCTTTTGTGTGTTTGTACATACTCATCTTTAAAATAGATTATCAATGTCAGTGTAGTTAGTGATCTTCATACCTGCATGCTGCATCCCAGTGTTTACATAACCATCTTCGTTCTATTCATACTTTAGGTTTACATCATCATGATTGTATCGTCTTCTGCTTGATTTTGTGTCTTGTTCATGTCACTGTGGTAATTGTTCATCACAGGTTTGGGGGATTTTTTTTTCTTCAGTTATTAATTTGGGCCTAACTTCCTCATCTGCTTCATGAACAGTTACCAGAGCTGTTCATCTGTTATGTGTAACCAGCAGAAAAACTGACTGATGGACTGACGACATGGCAGAGTGGACAGGGAAAACAGTGCCAGAGATCCAGGCCTTGGCACAACTGACAGTTGGAGGAACCTGTGAATGTTTTTTTCAGTGTGGTGCCCAGCGATTTCACTTGGAGTCACAAGAAAAGAAAAAGAACTGGAAAATTAAAAGGAACTTCAGTGATGCCCAAGCAATGGTCAGTTCCGCGGAAAATTTGATGAGGAAATACATAAAAGCTAGTAGCTGTTTTTCTCTAAAAAAAAAAAATGTCTGGGATCAAGTCTTGATCCGAACACATAACTCTCATTCTCTACATTCAATGATTGATTGTTTTCCCATAAACTCTGCTCTTTCCCATACATATCTGTATCTTGACATATTTCAATGCACAATGCTTGGTTGCGCATGCGGTGATCTTTATACTGTGATAGTAAGTTTACTGCTAAACGAATTTTTTTTTTTTTTTAATGCATATGTGTACTGTGATAATTCGTTTACAACCACAGCTAAACAAAATTTTGGTCCTTGTGACAGATCAACTACAGAGATTTTGTTTTTCCTCTTGCAAGCTAGCCAAGGGATTCTAACATATATTCAAAAAATGCATTAAACATTTCTTTTGTGATATACAATCACTTTCAAGATTCTAAGAAAAGTGTACAGATCCGTCCATTTTTACTTTCATAGAAAAGCATACAATCCGTCCATTTTTCTTCAGTGTATGTCTGTGGAACTAATCTGGCATTGTTAATTCGATAGTTATTTCATTTCTTACCATTCCACTTAGGCATTTTCAACTTTGCTACTTGTTCTGTGCATAAATGGTATGTAAGAAGCAATGATTTAAATGAAGTATACCATATATGAAGATCTCTAAACACTTTTACTTAATTCCTTTGAACATTTATAAACATTACTGAATCAAATAATTTTCTCACAGTTTGTGCTGTAGACATGTGTCAAACAATACTATAAACTTTATCAGCGACTTAACATTGGGGTGTTTTACATAATGTACTTAAGTAAAAAAAACTAAATAAGTTAATAATTTAAAAAGCAAGGCAAAAAAAAATCATATTTCATCATTCCAGAAATACTATATATTTGGCAATCAAATGTACATTGTAAAGTTGCTTTGGCTAACTAAATTGAGAAAACATTAAAAAAAAACAAACAAACAAACAACAAAAAAAACAGTGTGTGCTTTGTGATATGCTCCCCCCCCCCACCCCCCCACCCCACCCCTTCGTCCCTACTCCTCCTGTCATCCCCCCAAACATCTGTGGTCTAAGACTAATCAAAAAGGAATCAAACAACAAACATTTGTCATAGAAAGTATGCTGAAAGACTCGTAATTTTTCAGAGATTCAAGCTTTCTGCTCCTCAGAACTTCATTCTAGGCTTCACGGACAGCAAACTGCTGCTGCTGGGTCTTCACAACTCCAAAAGTGAACAACCACTGTGGGACATAAAAAAAAAAATCCTCTATCATTCAAGACAGCCCACCAGAACATTCCAGTGGAAACCATCCCACTGTCGGGTCACAGGACATGAAAAGGCTGATCCTCTTTCAAAGGCAGGCAGCAGAATGGAACAGGTCAGCCACCCTACCAGCAGGCTAGAACCATCACCCACACAGCCTGCACTGGCTCCAGCGGGCGGACAGGATGGATGCAGACAGTGGTGTTGACTTAATCCATCAACTCCAGAGAAATGAGCAGACCATGCTTCTCTCAGACACTGAGGACACCAGACCCACTGCAGACCACTGACCCCCCTGACGTCCAAGTGGGCACTCAAAGCCATACCCTCAAAGAGCTTTAGACTGACCACCCTGATAAACGTCCAAGTGGGCACTCAACCCATACCCATACAAATAGCTTTAGACTGACTATCCTGACGAACATCCAAGTGGGCACTCAAACCCACACCCATACAAACAGGTGTCCAAGCAGTGATGTTCCAGGCAGCTGCAGCATTGACACAGCAGTCATGACCTGGGGAAGATGTAATTCGTCGTGGCTACTGGACTGTAGATCTGATGCAGCCAGTCATTTTGACTGCAGAAGAAGACAGAGTATTTTGGTTGTTTCATCAATTTTTTTTTAACAAAAGTAAATTTCTATCTAAAAACTGACAGTATAAACTTCTACAAACATTTTTGGTATCATTGTTTATGTACTCTATGTCAGGTATATTTTAACGTTATCCTTGTGTGATTTTTGACATAGCATTTCATTTGTAGAAATAAACCTTCAAGAAAAATTAGTTTCAGCATGTTTATGTTATGAGTATAGAAAAGAGAGAGAGATGAAGTGTGTCTGTGTGAGAGACAGCGAGAAGAGAGAGAGAGAGCATGCCTGCTGCGTGTGTGCTCACACTTGTAACATTTGTGTGTGCAAAGCAGATCGGCACCAGACAGTCTTTCAATTTATTGGGGGTAAAACGGCATTGCAAAGGAGTCATCATAGAGCATGTGGGCTCTAACTATGTCTATAATTTGAAGCAGAGTTTACACAGAAGACAAGTATTTTGCAAAATCATCAGTTCCACTTCCCCTGTTCACACACACACACACACACACACACACACACACACACACAATTCGCATGCTTTGTAATTTTTAAGATTGTTTATTCACAGAAGTGATGATTCGGTGAATCTTAATCAAAATTCACTGCCAAACCAAAAAATGTCCTGATCTTTCCCCTATCTGATTAGAGTACACAAATAGATGTCCAAGGAATATTTGTCACTTCTTATTTTTAGGCAAATCTAGGTTAACCCGAGACACCCGACTACAAGAAGAACCAATGGACGTATCTACATTTTTATGGTCACATGAAATAACCGATTTACACTCACGTGAACACAGCATTCCATTTTCTCTTTTCCCGCCTGTCCTTTAAAGAACAAAAATAACCATTTTGATCATTTCCACTGATACGATTATTTGCATAATACCAGGAAGTATGAAGAAAAATACAAATGGACACACCAAACTCATAACCACTGGCTCACACCTGCATACAAATCAGGTTGACAAAGGGCATTGCATTTCCATACAGTTACCCCACTGTATGTACTGAAGTATTGATTGCATATACTGATAATATGCATTTTGAAATCCACTGGATCATAACGGTTACAAGCACACAGAATGGGGAACCTCTCTCCCTCCCTCTCTCTCACACACACACACACACACACACACACACTCAAATCATGCCCCAACCCCAGACTTCCTCAACATCCATAGCATTCTTCTTGTAGTAAAGCTGCCTTTTGTCTTCATTCATTGCAAGCCAAGACTCAACTTGGGCACAGACTGACTAGAGAGACAATAACACAACAACAAAGCATTTTCAACGGGCAGCCTACCTGGGTAGTGCTGACTGAAGAGCTGTCTGCCGGTGCTTCAGTCAGTCATTTTCCAGAGTCATCCAATCAATATTGTTCACTCAGTTTCCTTCCTTCATTCTTTCAATTTCTCACACAGGGTGCATGCTATGTGTAACGTGTCATCCACAGCAATGGTCAACTGGCCTTCTCTTCAAAAAGTTGATGATGGAATTTTGTGTCTGCAAAATGTTATGTGTGCGTTGACACATGGAACCTCGGTTAATGGTCTTATTCCAAGGACTCTTTGGGAAATGGAGCCAGAACCAATGTTAACTCCGAGGGAAAATCCCCCTGAACCAAAACAGTCCGGTAGAGATTTGAACCCGCAACCCCAGGATCACCAAGATTACAAGTCCGTGGCTTCACCACCTGAGTTTATTTCATCTCGAAAAATTTTTTTTTTTTTTTAAATCAGCCAATCTGGCTCAGCCATAATTAGATTCTGCTGACCTTAGTGGTTGTCATGTCACTGACTCATCACAAAAACCAACTAACCAACCAACACCACCTCAGTTTTTCTCTCAGAAGACTCATTCAGCTGCGACAGCAGTAATCTGCCCTTGTCCATGATTGTGTCCTTGAGCTCGTCCAGATGTTTACGCTGCAGGCAGCGTGACAGGAAGGGCAGCAAGAACCAGACATTGCCATCTGCAGGTAATGTGGCCACAAACTCTTCTGCCGGGACCAGCTCCACCAGTTCTCTCAGCACATCTGTCACAGTGACCCATAAACAGGGCAAGAGAATGGCGTATAGATGTATAGATATGAAAATTCAATAGATCATACAATTACAATGGAAAAGAATAAAACTAAATATGGTTACAATTAAAAAGAAAACCATAGAAGATCACTGAGGAAGTGGATATCTCCATCAACCTCAAACAGACCAGGGTTACACCCCTTTGATCCTGATCCCCATCACAGATCCCCATCAAAGTTTCATGGATTTATCACTGGACCATGTTCCATCTCTCCACAAACTTTCATTGAAATTGGTTCTGTAGAAGTTGAGTAATCTTGCTACCAGGCAAAACAACAGCTACGTGTGAAAACGTAACCTCTTTGAACAAGACCATAAAAAGCTGAGTAGGAGAATGAAGTTTTGTTTATAATCCAACCAACCAAACAGGCCACATCAGGGTGAAAAAAAGAGATTAATTCAGCATACTGTTCTTCATGCACTGGAGAGAAACGATATTGAAAACAATAGAACCTCTCTATGACAGCTTCCACACTTTTTTTTTTTTTTTTGCTGTCCCAACTTCTGTGCTACCTCAGCGGCAGTGCATCCACGCCGCTCATTCCGACACCTGTCCATAGCCACAGCCCGGTCGGTCCTGCCATAGCCCCGGCACCGGCACTCCTCAGGGGCAGTCAATGTCAAGTCATCAAGAGGCAACCCACCATAGGAGACACTGCACTGCTGCCAAGTCACTTCAGTGGTGTTCAGTGGCGCCTGTTCTGATCCAACATATGCAGGACACCACCTACTAAGCTCCGTACTGACGACAGTAATTGCTTAGTTGCGGAGCTGACGTGAGTGAGCTCTTCCTCTGGAGGGCGCCACCACATCCGTCCAGCGACAGCCCCCATGGACTTGCCGATACCGGTGACCCAACAGAACCAAACCCAGGCCACAGACGTGGAGAGGACATCGAAACTGAGGTCACCATGACAGCAGGGCATGAAGGGCCACAGAATTTGAGACTTTTTTTATGCTGATCGATGAGAATGAGGATAATAAAGGTGATGCTACAGATTTCCATTTCGGTCTAGACCACATGACAGGGCTGTACTCTAGGCTTCCTTTCAAAATATATCCCGACATCAACCAGGCCGAGGGATACAGACACTTGCAGTGTTGGTCAGGAATTTGAGCAACACTCTCAGAAACGTATCCATTAAGTGGATGAAACTAGACTGTGTGGTCCCAGTTTTCCCAATTGAGCCCAAAGCAAACTCACGTCTGGGTAGGAGCCAGTCACGGCTGAAAAATCCCACATGACTCTGATGGGAATTGAACCCGCAACCTCCCAGCCGGGAGTCTGCAACGCTAACCACTTCGCCACGATGGCTGGTGCTTCCACAAATTCTTAAACACGGAGTTTTTTATAGGGAGGGAGCCTTTACTGAGAGACAAATCTGATACACAAATACTAAAACATGTTCAAGAAAATAAAATCTGTAAAAGGACAAAGAAAATGTTTATTCAGAGGACCTTCATCAGGTCTCACTTTATTTGGAAACAGCTCAATAACACATGTGTACACATGCATGCACAACACACACACACACACACACACAATATGCTCTGAAGACAGAAGAGATCCACCTCTACAAGCAAAGTAAGGGTTTTTTAGAGTCTGTGATGAAGCAGCCCCTTAGCGCATGCACACGCACACTCACACACATGCGCCATCAGTTTTCCGTTTCCTTCATCATAGCTGGGGTGAATACATACGATCCTGTCATGGCTGTCACCATGTCAACAAGAAAAGAGGTAATTGCTGCCATGGATACCAACATGGTGGACTACAGTACAGAAACACCACAAAGAGAAAGAAAATGACCTATCTTTAGCCGCAGAGTCTCTACTAATGTCTTCCAAACTTACACACACTTTTCACAACTAAATATGGCTATCTGTCTTTGATGACACTGTCCTAACATACAAACACACACACACAAACACTCACCAAAAGAAACGGACTCCCTCTATATGTATAGTGAAAGGGTTTTAGCAGAAACTGGCGACATTGCACTAGCATACACACACATATGAAAAAAGCTTACCTGTATATGCAGAGAGCGTGAGTTATTACAGAGACCAAAGATGTCATTCTATCATTCATACGCACAAAGAGAAGTTAAATGGCCACCTCAAAAGACAGAAAACAAGGATGTTGCAGACACTGATGTTGTAACTCTGGCGTACACATGTACAATCACACATAGATCTGCAGAGAAAGAAAAGACCCATCTTGATTGGCTGAGAGCAAATCTTGTCGCAGAGACTGGTTTACTCGTCTAGCTTATAGACAGGCAAACAAACATATATACAAAGGAAGAAAAATGTTCACCTCTATAAAAACAGAGCCAAGGTTGTTGTAGAGACTGATCCTGTTGCCCAAGCATACATACAGACACATAGACATGCGAGGATGGAAAATGCCCACCTCTGTAGGCAGATAGCAACGGTTGTTGCAGAGTCTCTGACGATGATGTCCTACCCTCAGCCTCCTCGTCCTCCCCTGTCTGTGCCTTTAGACGATTCTCCAGGCACCGTAGCAGTATCTGCCACTGAAGTCCACAAAGCTGTTGTGTTACTGTCTCTACCTTAAGACAGATACTGACTGTCTTTCCGTATGGCCATTATATATATGTGTGCACGTGCACATTTCCTGCTTTGGAGTGTGGTGTGTGTTGTGTGTTGGAAGGTGTGGTGAATGTGTGGTGTAATGCAGTTTGAATGGTTGGTGTGTGTGTGCAATTAATGCGACTTACGTGTGTGTGTGTTTTGTGTGTATGTTTGCATGCACATGTGTGCGTGCATGTATGTGTGCGTGTGTGTGTGTGTGTGTGTATGTTTGCATGCAGTGTGTGTGTGTGTGTGTGTGTGTGTGTGTGTGTGTGTGTGTGTGTGTGTGGATGGCTCTCCAGGCAGACGCTTTTTTTTTTTTTTTTTTTAGTAAGGTATTGTACCTTAAACTTGTGTGCATTTACAGGCACCTTAAAAACATCTATTACTGAAGTCTGCAAAACACTTTATAATTCTGCCGTCTTGTGACAAACACCGACTTTTTCCAAATGGATACAAATCTGTGTGTCTGTATGCACGAGTGCTGACTTTTCCTTTTCACATAGACATTATATGGCGGAGTGGAGGGAGGGATGATGTGTATGTGTGTGTGTGTGTGTGTGTGTGTGTGTGTGTGTGTGTGTGTGTGTGTGTGTGTGTGTGAGAGAGAGAGAGAGAGAGAGAGAGAGAGAGAGTGTGTGTGTGTGTGTGTGTGTGTGTGTGTGTGAGTGTGTGAGAGAGAGAGAGAGAGAGAGTGTGTGTGTGTGTGTGTGTGTGTGAGTGTGTGTGTATCTGTGTGTTTGACTGTACGAGTACATGCTGTTTAAAACCCGACTGACCACGAAAAGAAAGTGTGTGTGTTGGTGACTGCTTGAGTACATGTTGTTTAAAGCCCAACTGGCCACAAAAACAACATCAGGGGTATGTCACAATTAAGTATGCATGCACATAAGCATGTATGTGGATGTGCATGTGAGTATACATATATGTTTATGCTACGTAAGTATCATGACTTCAATTCATGCACAAGCAAGCCCACCTACAAACATGTGTATGATGATTCAACAAATAGTGCATCATCAAGTACTATTTTCCCTTCACACAACGCTTGCCGAAGGTCATCTGTTTATGGTCCAGTTTCAACAATGACCCTCACCTTCTGCAGGTCACTTCCGTAGAGAGTGGCGGCCAGGCGGCCCACGATGTGAGGGTACCTGTCCACAGCCAACTCCGTCACCTCTGTGCTGTGGTCCTTGTTGTGACTGCAGAGCATCCACACCGAGTCCCTGCCCACCATGTCCTCCCTGTCCCCCATGGCACCCAGCACATGAACACGCAGGTCAGGGCTTGTGTGCTTGCTGCATAGAACAGCCTGAAACATGTCGGAAAGTTTTCCAACACTGAGGTCAACCTCAAGTTTCAGACACAGGCCATTCACGCACAGAGGGCAATGACAAAGACAAATCATACTCAACGACTGGAAATTTCAGCACACTATACATGATCTTTGTACAGTGTCGTATAACATAATGTTGCACGTTGAAAGTTTTAAGTTACTGTGGTGAACATGGAAGTGGAACCATCAGTGTTCATGAATGAACGTTCATCTGGAACATGCGGTGTTCAATTTTTATTCAGAAATGGAGGAAAGAAATTGAGCAAATACATCAATGGAGTTTCATTAGTATCAAGTACTGGAAAAAAAAAAATGAAACTCCTCTTCTTAACAACGATTTCAAGCTGGATAAACAGATAAACTGTTTGTAGAAAAAAAAAATTAACAAAGTGCATTTTTTCTCATTTCACAATTCTATCTGGAAAGAAAAATGACCCTAAACAGACCATGTATGTTTTATACATAATTTCAAAATGTACACTGTCCCTTAAGTTGTGAAAAACATATTGTAATTTCATGACAGTTTAGCTTTCTTTTTCCTCTTTATTTTCACACACACACACACACACACACACACACACACACACACACACACACATACCACACACACACACACACACACACACACACACACACACACACACACACACACACACGCACACACACACACCACACACACAGACACACGGACACACACAAAACAAGCATCCTCATCACTGTACCTGTAGTTTCAACAAGTCCTGCAGACAAAAGGCACAGGTACACGACTCCTCTCTCTCCCCTGTCCTGCCCCCTGTGCTACGCCCAGATTGGGCAGGTGCAGCTCCACCGCTCGCTCGCTGTCCAAACACCCCTGGTGCTACCATGGACACTCGCTGGCATTGGCTGCTCAGACTGGCAGGGGAGGTCACTGGAGGCATGTGATCCAGCCAGGAGAAGCGAACAGCAAAGTGTCCACTGCCCGAAGGCTGAAGAGGTTTGACAACAAATCTAACATTAATAAAGCTCCCATGTTCAAATTTGTTTCTTATCTGATATCAGTGAAACTACACTTAAACATATTCAAAATCATTTACAAAATATTTTCCCGATGACAGTGTTCATGTAACTCTGTTATTTCCTCCATCCTATTTTTTCCTGTTGCCGCTCCTCTCACTTTCATCACCAATCATAATAAACTGTTGACTTAAAGTGCTGCTGCTTTCTTTTTGAACAGGACACTACATATAAGCCACAGAAATGGTGGTTAATGCTTAATGGCTCTTTGGATAGCAATAAGAGAAAAAAAAAAAATTTTTCATTTAACCAGAAGAATAATATAGAGTATTATTGTATTATAGCTGCAACACTCCCTTCGTGACAATGACAAAGCAGCTTAGTCAAAATACAATAATCTACATGGTACCAATACAAGCTTTACTCAATCTCATCAAGATTATTAAAATGATTCTGAGAGGCAGAATTCTAATTTATTCCAGTTTGCTGGTACCTGGTAAATGCAGATAAAACAATGAAGAATCTGAAGGTTTTTTAAACATTTTTTCTACACAGTTTCAAATTCTATAACACAGCCATTTTTTATAAATGATCGGCCGACAACAAAACATATTCAGTTACAATATCCACTCATGTCCTGAAAAAAGTCCTAACTCCTCAAAAAATTCCTAATTAATTCTAAGAAACACAACGAAATCTCCCCTTCTGATGAAAACCTTCCTCCTTTTCAATCTCTTTTTTTCTGAGAACATACCTTTCTTTCCTCATACTAGACTGACCTCCAAACATCAGTATTTCAGGTTTGTTTCTAATTAACTTCTCATTCCCGATCCCCCCCCCCCCCCCCCCACCTCCACCCTCCTATGAAAACTTTGGTTTTATCAAACTGAATGCTAAGAGTTGTTTAGTGTCTTAGTTACATACAAGAAAGAAAAATATACAAGGAGAAGTCGTTGCGACTATGAAGAACGTACCATGTGGAATTTGGGTGGAGCTGAGCGTTTCTGCTTTGGAGGCTGACTTTCAACACCAAGCAGCAGGCGCTGGACGTAGATTTCACACAGCAGGGTCTGAATTTGGACACAGAGAAAAATCCTCTCTTACAGGATTGGTCACACTAGCAGTGCCTATAAAGAACTTTATAATCGGTCTCAGCCCTGATTAATATGACATTTCCTTTCTGACAATCGCAGAATAATAAGCATGTCTCATTTCTGGATATCTAACCGAGTTCAACTTTGTGCCCATCAGATATCTATCAACCAATCAACCAGCCATTTGTGAAGAATGTTCCAGAAATACAAATGGTCACTAACTAAAGAATAAAAGAACAAGCTCATAATCAGATCTAATATTATACAAATATTTATAACCACACTGTGTACCCACACACACACACACACACACACACACATACACACACCAAACACGGTAAAAAATGAAAGATAACACACTTACAGCTGCCTCTTCAAACCACAGCTTTCTTTTCGCATCTGCAACAGACAAACTAACAGCTATACTATTAACATTTATATCAACAATGTGTTAATATAGATCATGTTTCTCTGACCTGTTTAGCAAACAAACTTTATGAAAATAAATCAAGAGAGACAATTGTCCTGTCCAGCAAAATTCAACCAGGCCCAGTTTCCTTTTTGATAGCCTACTTCCTTACCTCCCCTGTACTGGCTGGTTTTGTTAGTTGTTCCTTTCTGATAGCTTACTTCCTACCTCCCCTGTATTGGCTGGTTTTGTTAGTTGTTCCTTCCTGATAGCCTACCTCCTTACCTCCCCTGTATTGGCTGGTTTTGTTAGTTGTTCCTTTCTGATAGCTTACTTCCTTACCTCCCTGTATTGGCTGGTTTTTTGTCATTTGTTCCTTCCTGATAGCCTACTTCCTTACCTCCCCTGTATTGGCTGGTTTTTTGTTAGTTGTTCCTTTCTGATAGCCTACTTCCTTATCCCCCCCCCCCCCCACCCTCCCCTGTATTGGCTGGTTTTGTTATTCATTCCTTTTTGATAGCCTACTTCCTTACCTCCCCTGTATTGGCTGGTTTTGTTAGTTGTTCCTTTCTGATAGCCTACTTCCTTACCTCCCCTGTACTGGCTCGTTTTTGTAGTTGTTCCTTTCTGATAGCCTACTTCCTTACCTCCCTGTATTGGCTGGTTTTGTTAGTTGTTCCTTTCTGATAGCTTACTTCCTTCCTTACCTCCCCTGTATTGGCTGTTTTGTCATTTGTTCCTTCCTGATAGCCTACTTCCTTACCTCCCCTGTATTGGCTGGTTTTGTTAGTTGTTCCTTTCTGATAGCCTACTTCCTTATCCCCCCCCCCCCCCCACCTCCCCCCTCCCCTGTATTGACTGGTTTTTGTTATTCATTCCTTTTTGATAGCCTACTTCCTTACCTCCCCTGTATTGGCAGGTTTTGTTATTTGTTTCCTTCCTGATAGCCTACTTCCTTACCTCCCCTGTATTGGCTGGTTTTGTTATTTGTTCCTTCCTGATAGTCTACTTCCTTACCTCCCCTGTATTGGCCGGTTTAATTAGCTGTTCAATCCCATGCTCAGTCCTCTATATCTGTGCCCTGCCATCTCTCTCATCAGCAGAATCCACCTGAATCCACCTAGGAATGGACGCCCAGCACCAGCCCTGCTGACTGCATGATATTCTGCAAAGGACAATTGTGGGATCTGCTTCAGGTGCCACATCTATTTCCACATCATCTCTCATGAAATATGCCCAACATCCAGCCATTTACATGGACGTGAGTTCACTGAATGTTCATCTTCAATTCATTCTTGTCTGGACACATCACAGCTGTCCTATTCCTGCAGGTTTGACAGGAAAGGGGGGAGAACTGACCTGCAAAGACCTCAAAGCTCAGCACAGTCATCCCACTCACCGTGCTGGTGCGAGGCAACGTACAAATTCCATGCAGCTAACAGATTTCCATGACAAACAAACAAAAAGATGTTCAGAAAACAAACAAACAAAAGAACCCACTTTGACAGTCAAGCTCTGGTTTAAGAATGGACACAATGTGCATTCCACAATGATCAGGCGGTGCACACAGAGATGAAAGGAAAATCTCATTCTTCCAAGTTTTCTTGTCAGTCATCTTCCACCTTTAAGGAAAGATCAACCTCTGTCCACTAGCTGGAGATCCAGGGTCATGAAGGTCTACAAAACTAGTTCTTTAGCTTTGAACAAAATTATGAATATAAGACTGGCTGGAAAAATAATACCTTTGCTGAAAACATTCAATTCAGAATAATAATGTGTCACAAATGTTGACCAGCCGGGACCTCTCCTCACTGTGGGGAACTCACTCTGGTCAGACTTTGCAGAGAACAGCTTTGCCTCCCTTGATGTTTCATCCTCTAGAACTTTACCCCCCCCCCCCCCCCCTTTTTTTTTTTTTTTTTTTTTCCCAATGATAGAAGATAAATAGTTAGAATTTAGTGGGAAAAAATGTATGTAAAAACTTTAGGTTTTTAGTTAAATGACCATTTTTAGTTCTTTTTTACACTCAAATTTGAACAGAGTAGTTGTATGGCTTAACCAGATCTGTGACACTTAGTGGGCATCCTGATTAGTATTTTTCTCACATTTATTTAAGAGTTAGGTTTGGTATTCATATCAACACAATTCACTCTGCTCAGACGGGTCTATCAAGATACAAGAAGAAAAAAAAAAAACACAGAAAAAAAAAAGAAAAGTTCCAGATCTATGGGCTATGACATCTGAAGAAGGTTACGGGATGATCTGGCTAATTACATGTACACACACAAACAGGATGATTTGGCTAATTACATGTACACACACATACACAGTCACACATACAATCAGAGACAGGTAGACTGAAACAAACAAAATAATGTCTCGCTATATGATGAGAACATACAGACAGACAGAAAGGACACTCACCACTCAGCAGCACTTCCAAAAACTCCCTGATCTGATTGTTTTTATATCTTTCAACATCACAGTTCTTCTGTAACACACACATAAACAAACAGTTCTTCTGTAACACACACATAAACAAAGATATTAGCCCCACTATACACACTTTATCTTTGTTATTGGAGACAAATGAATAACTTCATTCACAATGATTACAGTGCACCCACACAGGCCCACTTTATAAGTCCATAAAGTTGACATTTTATCAGACTGTGATTTATTTCTTCAACAGCAAACATTGCACATTATCTCTGCCCCCAAAAGTTCCACAGCAGCAGCAACACAATCATAGCAATATCAGTAAAGCAACAGCAGTACCATCACTGGTTAGAAGGATGATACACATATCAACACCAGCCTATCTTTATCAGCAAAAGTGCTAGTCAACCCTGCTAGCAAACAGTAACAGACCCTGATGCTGCGTTACAAAAGAACCATAACTACCTCCAGCAAAAGCAGACAGGTATCCAGAGTCATGTCCCCTTGCCCCACAATGTCAGCCAGCAGTTGTTGTAACAGTGTTCGTGGTGTGTGACACCTCATCAGCTGAAACATGGACAGCGACAATGTGTCAAGACCACAGAGAAATGTCTCCATAATAAGTTGCTCCAGAAATCAGTAAAAACTGGGCTGTTTGTGACCAGACTGTCTAACTGGGAGGTACATCTAGATCAGAATGATAGAAAAATGTTCAGATAAAGAGTCTTTGTTAAGGGAACAAGTCAAAACTGTTTAGAACCATCACAAAAAAAGTTTTTAATCAATTGACTGTGCCTGCCAAATCTGTCATCAGTGGGGGGCATTTTCAGATGGTCCTGCCGAATCTGTCATCAGCAGAGGGCATTTTCAGGTGGTCCTGCCAAATCTGTCATCAGCAGAGGGCATTTCAGGTGGTCCTGCCAAATCTGTCATCAGCAGGGGGCATTTTCATGTGGTCCTGCTGTATCTGTCATCAGCAGGGGGCATTTTCAGGTGGTCCTGCCGAATCTGTCATCAGCGGGGGGCATTTTCGGGTGGTCCTGCCGAATCTGCTCTCAGTGATGACTACTACTGAACAATTGATAACAAACTGCCTGCATTGCATTGCACAATGATATCAAGACCACCACAATAAACCATATTCATACTAATATTTATATCTATACCTGTCTACCTATATCTTTTTATCTGTCTGTGTGTATGTATACTAATATCTATATCTATACCTATCTATATCTTTTTATCTGTCTGTGTATATGTATGTATCCATGTATGTTTCTGTGTGTGCGTGTGTGTGTGTGTGTGTGTGTGTGTGTGTGGTGTGTGTGTGTGTGAGGCATGGCACTTTGTTTGTGCTGATCAGTTTGGGCAGCTTTCTAAAACTGGTGTGTTTTTTTTGTGGCATGTTCACATTTTAACTCTTGCTCCATTTCTTTTGAACTTTGACAGAAAAAGATCCTCAATAATTTTGACAATGACTGATGATGGAAATATACATTTTAATTCATAGTAATTATGCTGGAAGTGTATGAATGACATCTTTGTTAGTAAAGAATGCTGTAAAATGCATGAAGCTGTTTCTGGCCCAAGTGGATTGGATAAAGCAACTACCTGAACAGCAGTATTTAAAAAAGAATACCTTTGTTTCTAGCATACATCTTGTCTTTATACAGGTTTACAAAATACATCATTTTTCACAAAATGTATACTTTTCTTGTGTCTTAAGGTCAAATGTCCATGAGCTACATGCAAAAAAAAAAAGAAGTCAAAACCTGACTCAGATTCATTTTCTATAGTCTGTTCTTGCAATGCCCCTTTCAAAAGCGCAGTCTGACATGGAGATGGGATGAAGGATTTGCAGTGCCCAGTGACTCTGAACTGGATTCTCTCCTACCTGACCCAGTGGGGTAAACTGGGAAGCCTCTCTGTGAATCAGCTGAGGATGCTTGGCACAGAACTCCAGCAGCTCTCCCTGAACACCACAAAAAGAGATGAAACACTACACACAAGCAATACTGACAGCCTGGAATATGTGTACCACCAATGTCAACATGCTGGAGAGTGTGTGTGTGTGTGTGTGTGTGTGTGTGTGTGTGTGTGTGTGTGTGTGTGTGTGTGTGTGTGTGTCTTCGTTCATTCTTCAACGTCTATCCACCTAACAGTAATCTTAGACAGTATGTAAGTGTTATGTGTGTGTGCATGTAATGTTTCTGGGTGTGTGCATGCGAACAGTTGGTGTTGATTTTGGGTGTATGTAGGCATGTATAATGCAATTAGGCCTAGATAAAAATAAATAATAATAGTGTGTGTGCTTGTGTGTGTGTGAGTGCGTGTGTGTGTGTGTGTGTGTGTGTGTGTGTGTGTGTGTGTGTGTCTGTGTGCGCACACTCACGCATGTGCATGTGTTCCTCACAACAAATATGTTACAAACTGCAAAATACACAATTTCATAGCCCAATATAGACACAGAAACTCAGACTTTTAACAGTAGTATTGAAGTAGCACAAGAGAAAAAAAAAACAAGGCAAGGAAAGGCAAGCTCATGCTCACCTTGTCAAGAGAGGACAACTCCATCTCAGCAGAGCCAGAATCACACAGGAGTAGCTGAACCTGAACTCTCGGCCAGCTGGTCCAGAGTGCTGTGACACCACAAAGCATTGCTTACACAACTCTCAGCTTCCAAACTATGCTGTGACACCACACAGCATTGCTTTCGCAACTCTCAGCTTCCAAACTAAGCTGTGACACCACACAGCATTGCTTACACAACTCTCTTCTTCCAAACTAAGCTGTGACACCACACAGCATTGCTCACACAACTCTCTTCTTCCAAACAAGCTGTGACACCACACAGCATTGCTCACACAACTCTCAGCTTCCAAACTATGCTGTGACACCACACAGCATTGCTCACACAACTCTCTTCTTCCAAACTATGCTGTGACACCACACAGCATTGCTCACACAACTCTCAGCTTCCAAACTAAGCTGTGACACCACACAGCATTGCTTACACAAACTCTCTCTTCCAAACTAAGCTGTGACACACCACACAGCATTGCTCACACAACTCTCAGCTTCCAAACTATGCTGTGACACCACACAGCATTGCTCACACAACTCTCAGCTTCCAAACTAAGCTGTGTGACACCACAGCATTGCTCACACAACTCTCAGCTTCCAAACTAAGCTGTGACACCACACAGCATTGCTCACACAACTCTCAGCTTCCAAACTAAGCTGTGACCACACACAGCATTGCTCACACAACTCTCAGCTTCCAAACTATGCTGTGACACAGATTCTGTTATCTCCCTTTTCTTTGTGCTTGTTAGTGAATGCGACTTCATTAGCACGTTTTGCCTTTTTCTTTTCTTTGCCCTTTTTTATACTTCTGTATCCTGTTTCCCCCAGGAAAGTCATTCTGTCCACCTACCATACAATCACAGCTAGTTTTATTCTGTCTCAAAGCTGCCAAAAATCCATGGGGAACCTTTAATGTCAAGCTGCCTTCAGGCCACTTATAAGAGAAGGCCCCCTTTGTACCAGCAACTCGTGTAATGTTCCACACAGCATTTATCTTTTTTATCGAACATATGTAAGAAACCCAGTGCCATGCCTCCTACTGGTATCAGTAACTGCTAGTCAGAAAATCAAACAAGGTGGGCATGACCTCTGAATTACAGATCACTCCTATACTCCCTAACAACATTATGGGTGCCTGAAATTTGAACTGACGAGGTTTTCATTGTTTTCAAATTCTCCATCTGACGATCATGCTAGCTGGCAGTCATGTATACCTATAAAGTCCCCATAATCCAGACATATTCAAATACTCTATCTGAAGATGATGCTGGTTGGCAATCGTGTATACCTATAAAGTTCCCATAATCAGATACATTGAAATACTCTATCTGAAGATCATGCTGGTTGGCAGTCATGTATACCTATAAAGTCCCCATAATCAGATACATTCAAAATACTCTATCTGAAGATCACGGTGGTTGGCAGTCATGTATATCTATAAAGTCCCCATAATCCAGACATATTCAAATACTCTATCTGAAGATCATGCTGGTTGGCAGTCATGTATATCTATAAAGTCCCCATAATCCAGACATATTCAGATACTCTATCTGAAGGTCATGCTGGTTGGCAGTCATGTATGTCTATAAAGTCCCCATAATCTAGACATATTCAAATACTCTATCTGAAGATCACGGTGGTTGGCAATCATGTATATCTATAAAGTCCCCATAATCCAGACATATTCAAATACTCTATCTGAAGATCATGGTGGCTGGCAATCATGTATATCTATAAAGTCCCCATAACCCAGATATACATTCAGGCAAGTATCATGGGCTCCATACACATCCAAGCCTCTATGAACATGCAGACTGTGAAGACCTTGAAACAAACATGTGACAGGAATGGTGGTGAAGCGTTCATCGAAACTAAGGCCACTTTGATAGAAAATCCTGAAAGAGTATGGAATGTGATCATTTTTCTTTTTTTTTTTCCTCATGATGATAAACAATAAAGACAAGAATGACACTGGTAAATGAATGTTCATACTTGCCTCGATTGCTCTCCACGCGACTCTTTAAGCGTAGCAAGGTCAGACAGCAACTGCAGTGCTAGGTCTGTGAAAACACACTCTAAGACACATGAATGTATCTTTACAACCATTACTTACACTTCTGTGACACTGCATGTACACAACTATCCATATAATCAAGGATGTTCACATGCAAAAAAAAAAAAAAAAAAAAAAAAAAAAAACTCACATCAACAGCAGTGTGCAAACACACACAAATGGTCATGTATAAACACATACATCATCATCATCGGTCTCTTAACCCTAGGGTTGTTGGGGCACCACTTGACTGACAATCCTCCTCCACCCTATCTGTCCTCAGCAGCTCTCTGGAAATCGCCATGGATCTGGCCTGTCCATTCCTGACGGCTGCCCCCCCCCCCCCCCCAACCTCTTTCTCTGTCTGCCCCTCCTAGTGTGTCCTGGTTCCTGCCCTAAAAGATGGTTCTTGAAAGCAGATGATCAAGAGAAAAGACCATTCTGTGACTGGATAATTTTTTCTCATGGTACACCTGTGTGGTACACCTTGCATCTTTTCAATGCAAATGGTCCACCACAGCAATACTCACTACTGCCAATCATGAGTGCTGTGATGCAAGATTTTCCACCACCACAATGTGAAGGCCAAAAATATTAGTCAAACATTCAAACATGATCCATTGATGAAAATTCTTTGTTCAAAGGTTTTGTTGAATGCTATTGGTTTACAGCCTTTTCAAAATTTCCAATTTTCCGTCTAAAAGCTTGAGAGCTTGAAAGAAACAGCTGATGTTGTACACATTGGTTTGAACAAAGAGCCACTTGCCTCAGAAAGGCTATGTGGACTGAACTCAGCTGAATGTAGTAAGTTTGACTATCAGTCTTGTTGTTAATGACAAATGTTCAAGTAGATTGAGATGATGCTTATTTAGAAATTCATATTCAAGTTACCAGAACATTCACTGATCCAGCCTAATTCTGTAGTCACAGAAACAAAATCTGTCTGAATCTTGTTACCTTCCCAGTTTGATCATGAAATCAGTGCATCCTTTTTTAACTGAAAAGCATTGCAGGATAAGTCAGATCTACAATTTAGACTCAGTGTGTGTGTGTGTGTGTGTGTGTGGTAATTACAAAACAAAAGAATTTATCACACTAATTACAATGTTTTGTTGCTGACAAAAAATACAAAATCTCTGACCAACTTGAAGCATTACTTTATTAGAGTAGCTGTTCAAGCTGACATAATATGAGCTAATCACATAAACACACGCATACGCATGCATGCATGCACACACATATGCACACACGCACACATTAACATACTCATACATTCATGCATACACACATTCATATGCACACATACACACATTCAAGGACACATATTCACACACATACACGCACACACACACATACACACGCGCATGCACGCATGCACATGCATGCCAGCACGCACGCACACACACACACACACACACACACACACACACACACACACACACACACACACACACACACATACACACAGACCAGGACTGTAACCCTTAAGTGATGACAACAGAATGAGTGAAGGCAGGGAGTCAGGGGCTGTCTGTGTGTAGATCTGCAGCGCTGTGTTACTCATCTCCTGAAACACACACACACACACACACACACACACACCATACTCAAAAATCACAAAGGGAGCAGAAACAGAAATGCCAGACAATACCAAGTTAACTGCATTTAGATGAGCTGCACTTTTTTTTAACACTCTCCAGCTCATCAGCTACAATCCCTTTCACTACAACACTCATCACCTTTAACTTTAAACTCACAGAACACACTGATATGTCACCCACCATCCTTGACTCTATGAAAGAAGAAGAGCAAGTCCACAGTGCCGCATCAGCCAGGATTAAAAACGAGCAATGTAAAAAAAATGGCATGGACATACAGCATCACAGGTAGCCAGCTACAACAAAGTTCATGATGAAACAACTTCACAGGTAGCCAGCTACAACAAAGTTCATGATGAAACAGCATCACAGGTAGCCAGCTACAACAAAGTTCATGATGAAACAACTTCACAGGTTGCCAGCTACAACAAAGTTCATGATGAAACAGCATCACAGGTAGCCAGCTACAACAAAGTTCATGATGAAACAGCATCACAGGTAGCCAGCTACAACAAAGTTCATGATGAAACAACTTCACAGGTAGCCAGCTACAACAAAGTTCATGATGAAACAGCATCACAGGTTGCCAGCTACAACAAAGTTCATGATGAAACAGCATCACAGGTAGCCAGCTACAACTATGTGGGTTCCAGTCCAATCAGAGGGTTACATTTGTGGATTTTTTTTTAGTCCTGGTCAGTTCCTTCTCAGATGACTGAGTGTGTTCTGAGCTCATGTGAGAAGGAGGGAACCATACAGTTTACTTTCACTGAATAAATGAATGTGTCTTTGATGACTGTTACTCTAATTTCCTGACCAACCGTGCAAGTGTCTTTGATGCTCAGGCTTGGCTGACACCAAGGTTTATTCAAAAAAAAAGAATAGTAGAGTACAGCCCTGTCATGTAAGACAAAAATGAAACTTTACAGCATCTACTTCACCATCCTCAGTGGTAATCATTCACCAAAAAAATTTCAAAGTCTAGTGTCCCTTTCGGCCCTGCTCTCATGATGACTTCAGTTTCCATGTCCCCTCCACATCCATGACTGTGGGGTGCGCAGGTCAAAGTCTTTAATGTCAGATTGTGGTGTGCACAGGTCAAAGTCGTCAATGTCAGATTGTGGTGTGCGCAGGTCAAAGTCGCCAATGTCAGACTGTGGTGTGCGCAGGTCAAGGTCGTCAATGTTAGACTGTGGTGTGCGCAGGTCAAGGTCGTCAATGTCAGACTGTGGTGTGTGCAGGTCAAAGTCGTCAATGTCAGCAACAGAGCAAGCCACCTATAGGGAGCTGGGGGTGGGCTGATGATTGAGCAGTTTGGCTTTTAACTGAAGACATTTTTAACCACCTACCGCAACAAGCTGGGGAACGTTTGGCGCACAAAAGAAAATGCATTTTCCTCAATGTATGATTGTTGGATTCACAAAGCATCTGCAATATTCTGCAATACCTTATTACACCTGTCCAAAAAAATGAATCCCAGACCCCATACTTTCAAAACAAAAATCTTGAAGTTCTGAATGAGTAAAAAAAAAAAAAATCCAGGATTTCAGGAATACTTTCCCAATAGGAAATTTGAAGAAAAATTCTGGAGATTTGGCAGCTACGCAGCAAGTTCAAGCAGACTGTCAGTAAACAGCTATGACAGCATGGATCTGTATCAAAGCAATCCCTGTTGTCCTTTAACAAAGTAGTGGCTATGAATAACACTGAAGGGACGTGGTAGCATTGCAGTGTCTCCTTAGGTGGGTGGCCTCATGACATCCTAACGGTAATGGGCATTGTGGAGGCTGTAGAAGCATAATCATGGATGTGGATGCATATGGGGGAAACCAACTCAGCACCACGGGAGCCAAGCCACTGACATAACATGGAAACAAAAGTAAAACGAAATAGCAAGCAAGAAAAAAAAGAAAACTGAAACTCACCCAATGCTTCAATTAGAGCATCATGACAATCTTTCTTTTAAGTATGTTATATGCAAGCCAAAATAGAAGTACACACAGAAAACGGATTGTAAAATACCCTGATTTAATATATAATACAAGAGAGACGAGTGAATGTTTTTACAAATATGTCTTGTAAGCATTCAAAATATCCCTTCCTTTCCTGAATTATGCACAACACACACACACACACACACACACACACACACACACACACACACACATGCACACACACACACACACACACACACACAAAGAGCTGACCTCTTTCAAAGCGACGGAGACATCAGGGTCAAACAGCGCCCAGTCCAGGTACTGCATCAGTCCTCGTCCATACACATACACTGAGGTTTGCTGAAAAACAATGGAAAGTGGGACTCTTTATACACTGAGGTTGCTGAAAAACAATGGAAAGTGGACTCTTTATACACTGAGGTTTGCTGAAAAAACAATGGAAAGTGGACTCTTTATGCACTGAGGTTTGCTGAAAAACAATGGAAAGTGGACTCTTTATGCACTGAGGTTTGCTGAAAAACAACGGAAAGTGGACTCTTTATGCACTGAGGTTTGCTGAAAAACAATGGAAAGTGGACTCTTTATACACTGAGGTTTGCTGAAAAACAACGGAAAGTGGACTCTTTATACACTGAGGTTTGCTGAAAACAACGGAAAGTGGACTCTTTATACACTGAGGTTTGCTGAAAAAACACGGAAAGTGGACTCTTTATACACTGAGGTTTGCTGAAAAACAATGGAAAGTGGACTCTTTATACACTGAGGTTTGCTGAAAAACAATGGAAAGTGGACTCTTTATACACTGAGGTTTGCTGAAAAAACATGGAAAGTGGACTCTTTATACACTAAAGTTTGCTGAAAAACAATGGAAAGTGGACTCTTTATACACTGAGTTTGCTGAAAAAAAACAATGGAAAGTGGACTCTTTATACACTAAAGTTTGCTGAAAAACAATGGAAAGTGGACTCTTTATACACTAAAGTTTGCTGAAAAACATGGAAAGTGGACTCTTTATACACTGAGGTTTGCTGAAAAACAATGGAAAGTGGACTCTTTATACACTAAGGTTTGCTGAAAAACAACGGAAAGTGGACTCTTTATACACTGAGGTTTGCTGAAAAACAACGGAAAGTGGACTCTTTATACACTGAGGTTGCTGAAAAAAAAACAACGGAAAGTGGGACTCTTTATACACTGAGGTTTGCTGAAAAACAACGGAAAGTGGACTCTTTATACACTGAGGTTTGCTGAAAAACAACGGAAAGTGGACTCTTTATACACTGAGGTTTGCTGAAAAACAACGGAAAGTCAACTCTTTATACACTGAGGTTTGCTGAAAAACAATGAAAGTGGACTCTTTATATATTAAGGTTTGCTGAAAAACAATGAAAAGTGGACTCTTTATACACTGAGGTTTGCTGAAAAACATGGAAAGTGGACTCTTTATACACTGAGGTTTGCTGAAAAACAATGGAAAGTGGACTCTCTATACACTGAGGTTTGCTGAAAAACAATGGAAAGTGGAATCTTTATACAATGCGGTTTGCTGAAAAACAATGGAAAGGGGGACTCTTTATACATTGCGGTTTGCTGAAAAACAATGGAAAGTTGACTTTTTAACTCTTTCCACTCCAGCCCAGAGGTCAGGCACACGCAAATGCACACAGCTGCCTGTGCCCAACCAGAGATCAGATATCAGTCTTGGTTCGAGTCTACCTCATTCACATCTCTTTCTGTGCGTAAATGTTAAGCAGAGGGAGACCATGTTGAAGTTAGTTCCTTATCATACCATGGCTGCTTTGGGTAAATGAATTTCAAATGATCTGGTGACTTTTCTTCTCACGTTTGGGGTTCTTTTTCTTTTTTTCTACCCCACACAATGAGCTAAAAGTAACTTCAGAATGAGGAAAAAAATTGTAGATAATTCATATTAGATGATCTTAACAACTTACTTTAAAAGTCTGATTACAAAAGCCATGTAAATTTACAACGTTGCAGAACATCTATCTATGAACCAGTCAAGTTTTATTTGCACTGTATTTCAAATGCAATAATTACAGCCTGTCTGAATAAGAAGTATTGAAGAAGCAGTGAAGGATCTATTGGGCCCCTTATGTCAAAGAGGTATGCATCACTGATATTCTAATGCAATAAAAAGTTAATAGGTTACAGAAAAATTCTATTTCTGTAGCTGTGTGACCTTTTACATGCTGTTCCAGAAATTAACTCTCTCTGCCCATGAATGCATCATGGTTGCCTGCACTTGACCAGAGGTTGGGTGTTAATTTCAGTGCAATGAATGTAGCACACTGAGCCCTTACTGCCTATACAGATAGTAAGTACAGGATGGTCTCTGAGGCTATCTTGTATCACACACCCTGCTTTGAATCGCAGGGTTAGTAAGGCAGCCCCTCTCTTCCCACTCAACCACCAACCATCTGGCTCAGGTTACACAACCAGTCATTATGTCAGAGCTGAAAGGATTAACTAGTACTATCAAAAAAGAAAAGATCACGAAAAACTCTAGAACAGTGACAGATCATTCTGTATAACAAGAGCTTGAAAGAGGCAGAGCAGCTGAAGGGAGGGAAGGAAAAAGGGGAAACTGTCTGAGGAGGGGAGGGGAAGGGAGAGGAAGAGAACTCTCAACAGTGCAGATGGTGGGAACAGCACGCAGTATCCACTGATAACCTCCACACATATGTGCATCTGAAGCAAACAAAAATCACAGACTACTTTCAATCAATACAAATAACATACACTGCCGTTCCTTTCAAAACTACTGAAGGGTTTACAATGATTTCGTAGCACATTCCTCACTAAACATGCAAACAAGAGAGAGCGAAAGGGCACAGTATAAGAGATACAATAACTCAGAATTCCAAACCCACACTAATGTACATGTATGTACAATATTTCATACATAAGGCAAAATGCTACAATAACACAATCACTACTAGTACTAGTGAAGAGTGCCTATATAGCACAACATTTCAAGCAGTTAACGAAAGTATTCACGCTATACATAAAGTAATAAAGGTAAAAGATATATGCAATGTGAAAAAAAAAAGCTACGGCACAGTGACAACAATTCTTATCTCTTTTAAGCTTGAACAGGAAAGCAGGAGAGTTTTCAGAGAGAAGACCCATAGCTTTCATCATAGCTCTTTACCTTCAGCACAAGCCTGGCACAGAATTCTCAACAGACTTGCAGTGCAGACAAAATATACAGATGAAAAACATGCTTTCTCATTAAAAACACACACACACACACACACACACACATACACACACACACACACACACACACACACACACAGATGGAGGGTGGAAAAAAGAAAGCAACAGAGAATAGGTGTCCATGCTAAAGGGAAGACTGCAGTGTGCTGTACTGACCTCTTTAGAGTGTTGACGATGCTGTATGGCCTGTCGGATCACATCAGCCACGCTCATTCCTGACTTCCTGTAGTATGGCAGGCACAAGTGCCAGTCATCCTGACGAGGCCTAACAACAGTCATCATTATCATCATCATCATCATCATCATCGCTGTTGTTGTCATCATCAACCATCATGATCTTTCACTGTCAGTATAGTCATGAAGAAAAGCATGTCGATGACATTTTATTTTCCCTTCTTCATATATGGCTATTTTCTTCCTCTTGAGATGCGAAGTATTGCTTTGAATCTTCATTTCTGTTGCTGTTCAAGACCACACAACCTGCAGACTTCAAATCAGACTGTTGCTAATAAAAAACTGAATCAACGTCATCATCAATACAGCACAATATTTGTTATAACTGTCTATTTGTTTGTTTTCTCTTAAAACATACATAACATTAACAGCGTCCAACAACCGTTCGCAAGCCCAATGCTAAACACCATGTTGTACACAGACAAAAATGTAACAATTTTCAGCCTACAAGGCACTTTGGAGCGTCTGACACTCCCCATGATTTTAAGGTACAATCTGTTTGTCCATATGGGAAGCCTACAGAATGTCAGGCATGCGGCTTATGCAGTAAATAAAACCAGTCTTTGAGCACGACTGTACACAAGATCGTGCCAAACATCCATTTTTTTTTTTTTTTCCTCTGCCTCATCTTCTTTACCATCCCCATGGCATTTCCCTGCACTGCTGTTTCAGGCTTCCAGTGCGTGGACAAACTCCGCTTTGTCCCGTCACAGGCCTGGCACTGGCAATCCACGTGGAACAATGACAAGTCCTCATGAGACAACCCATTAGAGGAGACGCTGCAATGCTGTCAGCTCACTTTGCTGGTGTTCAGTGATGCCTGTTCTGATCCAGCATATGCAAGCAGCCACTGACTTAGCCCCCTACGGACAACATGAATGCTTTGTCGCACAGACAGCATGAGTGACCATCCTTCCAGGGACGCCACCATGTTCATCCCATGAACTTGCCAATACCCAGGACTCTGACATGAAATCACAACGGGCAAAGACCTGGAGAAGACACTGAGACTGAGGTCACCACAACAGCAGGACACGCAGGGCCACAGTATTTGATTTTATTTTTAAACACCGATTCGTGAGGATAAGAATACAGAAGATGATGCTATGAAATTCCACTCTGGTCAGAGACTACATGACAGGGCTGCAGTCCGTGCTTCCCTTCATAATACATTTTAGCGTCAACCAGACCCAAGGCACCTGCAGTGTCTCTGAGTGAAACTGTCAGACAGGTATACATTAAGTAGATGAAACTCGACTGGTTAGCGTCACGGACTCCCGGCTGGGAGGTCGTGGATTCGAATCCCATCAGAGTCATGTGGGGGTTTTTCTGCCCTGATCGGCTCCTACCCAGAGTTGAGATTGCTGCGGACTCAGTTGGGAAGACTGGAACCACACAGTCGAGTTTCATCAACTTAATGGATGCGTTTCTAACAGTGTTGCTCAAATTTCTTGACCAACACTGCAGGTGCCTGTATCTCTCAGGCCTAGTTGACGCCGGGATATATTATGAAAGGAAGCGTAGAGTACAGCCCTGTCATGTAGTCTCAGACTGAAATGGGAATCCGTAGCATCATCTTAATCATCCTCATTCTCATCGATCAGCATTAAAAAAAAATGTCTCAAATTCTGTGGCCCTTCATGCCCTGCTCTCATGGTGACCTCAATTTAGATGTCCTCTCCACATCTGTGGTCTTGTTTGGTTCTGTCGGGGTCACTGATATCGGCAAGTCCATGGGGGCTGTTGTTGGATGGACGTGGTGGCGCCCTCCGGAGGGAGAGCTCACTCACGCCGGCTCCACAACTCACCAATTATTGTCGTCAGTAGGGGACTTAGTAAGTGGTGTCCTGCATATGTTAGATCAGAACAGGTGCCACTGAACACCACCGAAGTGACTCGGCAGCAGTGCAGTGTCTCCTCTGGTGGGTTGCCTCTTGACGACTTGACACTGACTGCTCTCTGTGGATGGCCGGTGCCGGGGCTGCGGTGGGTCCGACCGGGCTGTGGCTGTGACGGGGGGGTGTCGGAATGAGCGGCGTGGGTGTACTGTCTCTGAGCTGGCACAGAGGTTGGAACAGCAAAAAAAAAAAAAAAAAAAAAAAAAAGAAAAAAAAAATCAACTCAACTGTGTGGTTCCAGTCTCCCTCACTCAGCTCTGGGTAGGAGTCAGACAGGGCTGAAAAAAACTCTCACAAATAAATACTTCTGATGGGAACTGAACTAGCAACTCACCAGCCTGCAAAGCCGCAACGCTAACCACAGCATCACACTGACTGGTCCATTGTAAAAAAAAAAAAAAAATCAATCAAAAATATATGTTATTTTCTCAGAACCACTCTATATTCAGTATCAAATTGAGATGCAGTTAGATTGTGCACTTAGACAAACTCAAATGGAGTGCACACATACAGTGCAAATAGCCACCTCTGTTCTTAGCTCAGGACTCGCTGACCTTTCTTGCCTTCTGACTGAATGATCCAAGCTTTGAACCCTGCTGAAACTGACAATGAATGTGACTGGCTCCTTCCAGCAAACTGATCAGGCACCATCAGAGGAGGACTTAACATCTGGCTGCCAAAACTGACTTTCCCATACTTTTGGTTTTTTTATAAGACAGCCTGATTCATGGAGAATAAACATGCCTTGTAGTCTGAATTGCAGCACTCTGTCTATACTACTGAATGAGTTTTTCCTTTGGTGTTTTGTTGGCTTCTACTTAGAGTGTCAACAACGCACACTTGTACTTTCACCACAAATGAATCTAACTCCAGTGTGACCGTGGTAACAGACAGCAAGGCTTGAAATGAGAAATGTCAAACAGTAAGTCATCACATTCAAACAAACAATTATAAGTCATCTACAATAACCATTGTACAGTGTTGTTTATGCTGCAAACTTGTAGAGATATTCATTTGTGGAATTTTTAACCTGTGGCTGGCTCCTTCCAGAATTGAATGTGCTATGCTATCAAATAGGCAGACTATAACCACACA
>JADBJO010002053.1:340000-348004 GCA_016801955.1 Conus betulinus
GGTTTTTTTTTTAATGCATACATAGATTTCCAATTCTCAAAAGATTATTGTAGACATTTGTGGCACTTGACAGGACCACAAAAAAAGAGCATACATTTTCTGCCAACATAATTGGAGTGGGTGGCGTTTGGTATGGGTAGGATGAACTATGGAAAGGGGAGGAAGGAAAGGAGGAGGCATAAACTTCCTGTCAAAACAATTTCAGAAGTTATATACAGTCCTCACCAGCAAAATTGTGGATGTTGTACACAGTCTCTGCCTACCGAATTCTACAGAGGTGCATATTGCTTTTGCCAGGGTGATTCTGACTATTGTATACTGCTCATGCCACCATGGTTCTCCGAGTTGTATACAGCCCCAGCCATCATAGTTCTTTGAGATGCATACAAACCCTGCCAGCATAATTCTTTGAGATGCATACAAACCCTGCCAGAGTAGTTCTTTGAGTTGCATACAAACCCTGCCAGAGTAGTTCTGCAACAAGTATACAAACCTTGTCAGCACAATTTTGGGAGCAGTATACAATCCCAACTAGCCTAGTTCTATGAGTTGTATGGAATTCCAAACAGCATTCTTCTGAGAGTTGTATGGATTTCCAAACAGTATAGTTCTGAAAGTTGTATGAAATTCCAACCAGTATAGTTCTGAAAGTTGTAAGAAATTCCAACCAGTATAGTTCTGAAAGTTGTAAGAAATTCCAACCAGTATAGTTCTGAAAGTTGTAAGAAATTCCAACCAGTATAGTTCTGGGAGCTGTTTACAACTCTAACCACTATACTTCTGGAAGCATATCATGCATTTTCAGAAACAAAAACAAAAGTTTTTAATGACAAGAGGTGCCACTGGCAAAATTCTTCAAGGGAAAAAAATCTATTTTGACAAGTAAGCACATTGGCAACAGAGCAATCAGATGCAACATTAACATCATCAATATAATGTCACTAATCATAACATGATATATAACAAAATACAGCACAACACAGAACACTCCATCACATCACCATACACAGGGGAACCTCCTCCCCATCAATCACCTCCTCATCCCAAAGTCTCGAAAAGTGAGTCTTTGAATGGAATGAAATCTCTATGGGAGGTAAATTTGGTCCAGACAAAGACCAAAATGTTCCAGACAAAAACATCTTCTGCAGGAAGGGAATCTTTACAGGGAGGTAAACCTGGTGTAGACTATGTTCCAAAACAAAAACAAAAATAAAGCCACCAGCCTTTAAAGAAATTCTTTCCAGTGAAATAAAATTTAGACAAAAACAAACAAACAAACAAACACTTTTAAGGAACCCAGCCTTTTAAAGGTAAATTCTATAGCCAGTGAAATAATGTTCAAGGAAAGCAATCCTTTAGACAAAGACCAAGATGTTCCAGTGCACAAACAACAACACAAGTTTAAAAAAAAGGGCTTTAAAGCAAAAGAGTCTTTACAGAGAGGTAAATCTGGTATAGCCAAAGATCAAAATATTTCAAAAAAGCTTTAAAGCAATCCTTTAAGAGATGTGTAGTCTAAGAGGTGTAATCTAGTGCAGAAAACAACACAAGTATTAAAAAAACAGGGCTTTAATGTAGCAGCAATTCTGTGGCAGCCCCAGCAATTCTGTGACCCCCCACTCACTTCTTCCTCTCCCTCTGTAGCCTCTGTGACAGCCAAAGCCACCGCTCCCCATCGTGCGTGTATGTCTCCAGGCCTGTCTTTGTCACAACATGTAGCAGGTGAGGTCCAGCTTCAACCTACAGCACCACCACTCATGGTTTAACCACAACTTGTAACACCGACTAACACATCACAGGCTGTGCATGATCAGTAGTCCAGCCTGCATCACTGTTACTTCTTGGATTAATCATGTGTCCTTTTGATAAGATACGGGTACAAAAGATTAGCTGAACTTACAAATCCTTAAAAATCATTAAAATGAGATCGAAAGAGAATTTATCTGTTTAGTAAAACATGTTGAGAAGATTTCTTTAAAAAAAAAAAGGACTATATAATGTTCATTATAATCTAAGTGTTTTTGAGATCAAACACAGTCTTGCCATCCATACATAATGGAGGTGACTTGTCTGGGACTATGCACTTATGACTGCAATTCTTTCTTTCTTTTTTCTTTTTTCAGATGGTCAACAGCTTTACTAAGCATGCTGAGAGAACCAACACTGTGACTTAATGCATCTCTCATTTTGATGAGTAACAAATATCCCACCTCCGTTCGTTCAAACCTGTGCCTTAACCATCCAAGGTGTCATCCAAGGATCTGCTAGTCTCAAAAGCATGAAGTCTAGTGTTCCAAATTCAAGAGTGGCACACATATGAAATGTGACAAAGTCAGACTCCACAGTACTTTCAACTGCACACTTCACTTCACATATGACATGATGCTGGACTAAGAACATAGAAATCTCGCTTGTTATCACATGGTTTTGACATGACCAACAACGAAACTAATGTATAATGCAGCAAAGTCGCAGAAATCTTATGCCAGTTTTCTTCTACTCTTTCATCCTCTCCTTATTGAATCTGGCCATTTTTTGACAAGTCTACAGTCTAAAGATACACAATGTCCTAGAGTCCAAGTAAGCCTTTGCTTAGTTCACAATGATTTCTTTTTCTTTTGAATTTTTGCTCTTTGAGGTGGCATTTCATCATAAACTGTTCCAGTGTAGCTTTGTAAATGAAACTGTAGCACGCTATGCAAAAAAAAGTGTAGCTTTTGGCAGCTCTGCTGAGTATCATGAATCACACATGGTACACCTATGGCTGCCCCTGTGACTTACTGCCCTCTTCACTACGATCAATCATAAATGTCATGCTTACATTAACATCGTGGTACATCTCCATTTCACTACCCCCCTCTCAACGCTGCTCTCCCAAAAGAGAAAAGAAATGAAGCATTTACTTAGGTAGTTTATCAACACTTTCACTAGCATTACATCAAATTCCATGGTACCTGCAGAATTTTCAAAGCTTTATGATTAAGGCAACATAAAAAAAACAAAGCCATCTGTGATAAGTAAATTTTTCCTAAAAATACAGCTCAGATTTGTCAGTAATTAGAGTCAGTCATGCCAAATATGCTTGAAAATGAAATGAAATAAAACATCCCATTGACTCCTTTCTTGTGTTTTGTGATTTTTAAATCATCATCATTTTTTTTTTGTTGTTTTGTTCTGTCATGTTGTTTCAATCTGCTGCCATGTAGATCAGTGTGAAAATGCGAAAGAAATGTAGAAATGCATGTATATAAACTATAAATCAATAATAAAAAAAATTCATATTGTGACAAACATAACATAAACTAACACTATAATTAATCAATCAGACATTACGGCAGTCTTTTCCCACCTTGTAGGCAACATCTGTGTATCGATAGGTGGAGACAAGGGAAACACCCGGATTGAGGCGATAGAGGTAACCTCCCCTCCGACTGCTGACATAGCAACAGACAGAACAGCGCTGCTGCTGCATTGCTGAGTGTAGGGTTGCTGCTGGGCCACCCGGCTGGCATCGGGGGGTACAGGGCCTGCTCTGAAAGCACAGACATTCAACACCTAGGCTAACCCAGGCCTGCCTCCCATCAACCCACAGTGAATTCCCCCCCACACACACCTGTCAGTATGTTTGTCTGTCAGCAATATCACACACAAGTTTCAGCTTCAAGTTTCCACACACACACCTGTCAGTATGTTTGTCTGTCAGCAACATCACGCAAGTTTCAGCTTCAAGTTTCCACACACACACCTGTCAGTATGTTTGTCTGTCAGCAACATCACGTAAGTTTCAGCTTCAAGTTTCCACACACACACCTGTCAGTATGTTTGTCTGTCAGCAACATCACACAATTTTCATCCATGACATGTCAATGGGTGCAGATTAGTCCGCATATGATTTACCACATCTGCTAGATTTTACGATCACACTGCGCAGGATTTAGAGCAAATGGACAAATGAATAAATGACTAAGATGAAGAAATTTAAGATGAGGGTCTCATGGATACAACTCTGCAGACTCTGACCTGTGCATTAGCCCTGCGTGCTGGTCAGACCTGGAGTACCTACCAAACATTGTTTGCGCCACTATCATCATTTGTGTGTGTGTGTGTGTGTGTGTGTGTGTGTGTGTGTGTGTGTGTGTGTGTGTGTGTGTGTGTGTGTGTGTGTGGTGTGGCTGGCTCGTCATACTTAAATCCGCTTCATGAACATTCCTTTCAAACCCTTAGTCAATTTCTTTATCGGCACGTAATGCCCAGTTGATGCTGGGATGCACTGTGAAAAAAAAACGATCAGGACTGAGATTCACATGATACATCTCCTCCTCACACGATGATTCAATTCACATGTTACCCATCTTTTAACATCTGCCTCTGGTTCATACTCAACCGCAGACACACTTTATCCATGAGAAACATATGTTTCAATTGATGTCAACAAAAACTGTATATAAGAACACCTGGAAATCATGCACAGTTTGTACATGGGTCAATCTGATTACTTTCATTATTTCACTGATACTTCAGCAAGAAAAACAAAATAAAATGAAAATCATGCTGCATGACTGAAAAAGGAAATATTCAA
The DNA here is from genome assembly GCA_016801955.1 of Conus betulinus. NCBI lineage: Eukaryota > Metazoa > Mollusca > Gastropoda > Neogastropoda > Conidae > Conus > Conus betulinus. The sequence continues at coordinate 344,580 of JADBJO010002053.1, forward strand.
GAGCTCAATGATTTTTCTTCAGAGCTAAAAAACACACCCAATCAAACAGTCATAGCTAAAAATGTGTAAAGCATATTTACTATAACACTTTTATAAACAATGTGTTGTTTAAAGTACCTGGGTTTCTAAAGTTCAATTAAGTTCATTTAACACTGTAGAAAGTTAATATGGTAGTTACAAAAATGTTACTTAAAAAAAAGAAACCCTTTTGTAGGTAAAGGTTAATTCACATAAGATTATCAGACATGTTGTTCGAGTACTTTTTTCATTCTATTACTTTTTTCTTACACACACACCAGAGGATGGAGGCAAAGTGAGAGAACGGACAATACAAAGGCATTCCCACAATTTACTCTGCTTGTATCAGAGACAGGAATTGTATGGAAAGGTCGAAGGTCTGCGTCGACCAAAAATGATACGGCATCCAGCAAAACTTTCTGGTGATCTTGTGTGTTGAGAACTTCTTGTGAGAAAGTTAGAGCGTGTGTGATCGATAGACAAACTCCAGCTGGAGATTGGGGGTAGGGGGTCCCTACTTTAGACACTCTCACTCGCCTTCAGACCTGTGGCCCTCTGTGACGAGGTTTTCTTTGTGCTTAACATCTAAGTGCAATTCAATGAAAAAACAAAACAAAACAAACAACAAACAAAACAACAACAGAAAAAAAAAAACGAAACAGTAAGGTTTCCCACACATCAGGAAGCACAAAACTTTACTTTCTTAGCCTTAGAAACTCCCACGTCGTTGGTGGATGATCATCACTGTACAGCGGGATTGGTCAGCAGTGTTCAGCAACAAGTTCGCATTTTTTAAATATCTCGTCGTTCATATTTGATAGAACGAAACCACCATTCGAACAGAAGTTAGTGTTTTTTTTACAGGGAGCCTCATAACTCCAGGTCGGTCCATCAATAAACTTGTCAAGCTGGAGAACAAGGTAACAAACGCGCAGACATCATGAGTGCTATCCCGAGATCTCCCAGCAATCGATGAACCATCGAGAAAGCCTCCCTTTGGGGAAGGATTTGGAAAGATCAACATGGAGGAGCTGCCGTAAGAATGTAGTAGTCGACAGGAACTTTCAAGTTTGACGAGCATATAAGGCAGCAAGTTTTGAAAGCCCAGAGACTGCAGGCGGGAGTTGAGCAAGAAGATACATTGAGTTAATCGACCGCCCAGACACGAACAAGACAAACATAATCATAGAACAGACGCAGTGTGTTTTGAACTGTAGGTACAAACATGAAGACCGTACAGGTGGAAACACGATTTCCTGTGTGGTGGTTGGCCAAACACCACGCTCATTTCAGTTATTGCATTGGAAAGTTTCTCCTCTCTCTCCCTCTCTCTCTCTCTCTCCTCTCCTCCTGCTCTCGCTCTCTCCTCTCTCTCCTCTCTCCTCCACAGCTGCTTCTGAGTCTCATTCGGACTATAGATGGCAACCACCCGAAGCAACAAGTTGCATAAGGCCCGGTCATGAGAGTAACCCATGGATGAGGAACAAAAAGTGGCATCCCCACATTGAATCTGTTGGTTCACAAGCTACCCCCCGCAGTCTTTTCATTCTCCTGACAACTGAACGGCCTTAAATACATACAGACGTCCCGAAACAATGTGTTTTTTTTTGTTTTTTTTTTTTTCCAGGCTTCAGTGTCTCCTAGTCCACCATCCCCACCCTCCCTCTCTCCTCTCTCACCACCACTCTCTCTCTCTCTCTCACAACTCTCTCTTCTCTCTCTCCCTCATCTCTCTCGCCATCACTGTAAGCTTTCGCCTGGACTGTGAAGTAAGATTTAAACATAAAGCATACCGCTTGAGTCTCAGTCTGACTATATCTGCAACACCCGTAGAACAGTGCATAGGCCGAGTCTGAGATTAAAGTGGATTAGGAACTGAAGTGGCAGCCCCCCCACATTGAATCTGTTTGTTCAACAAGCTATCCCGCAGTCTTTTCATGCTCTGACAAACTGACGCCTTAAAATAATACAGGACGTCCGAACATGTGTTCTTTTTTTCCAGGCTCAGTGTCTCTTCTCACATCAACTGTATCATCTGTCGCCTGGGACTGTGACCAGTAAATTTAACATAAAGCATTACATTCGATGTTACAGAAGAGTTACAAAGGTAATTCTGCCGATTCCTCCTGATCAACCTAATAAAACAAGCTCAATGAAACATAATGCCCCTGCAAACACATCTAGATTTCAGCGAAGCCGCTTAACCATCAGCAATTACAGATGTGCACGCTGTTTCCGCACTAGGTATGTTAATGAATAACACCACACATTAGTCTTATAATCAGTGAGGAAAACTGCTTCTCTTAGAATACAGTGTTTTTTTGTTTCTCACCAGTGTCATTACCATCATCATCCTCATCCTGGTCGCGAACTTCACCATCAATCTCAAACATGCAGCAAACATCATCATCATAGAGTCACTGTTTACCTAACCGACTTACAGGGAAGTGTGTGTGTGTGTGTGTGTGTGTGTGTGTGTGTGTGTGTGTGTGTGTGTGTGTGTGTGTGTGTGTGTGGTGAATCGTGTACTCCTTCATCCTGTGTGCTATCATCTTTCTATCATTTTTGTCTCTCCCTTTTTTGTTCTTGTTTAAAATTTTATCGCATAGTTTAGCTTAGCAAGGACAGATTGGAAAAACAGCTCTGCCTAAATTCTCAAGCCTTGATCAAATATAGGTCCTCTGATTTCTCAGTTTGCCTGCTCTGTCTGTCCTGTCTGTCTGTCTGTCTGTCTCCCTCTGTCTCCTATCTCTCTCTCCTCTCCTCTCTCTCTCTCGCTCTCTGTCCATGTCTGTCACTCTGTCTGTCTGTCTGTCTGTCTGTTTCTCTGTATAAAAAATGTGTTCTGCATGGTAGCAATTAGCTTGAAGTGTTTCATACCGTGAAACGACATATCCCATTGCATTATGTGTGTATGTGTGGTGTGTGTGTGGGGGGGGGGGGGGGGGGGTGGAGAAGCGGGATTGGCGTTGGGGTTGGAGACGGACAGCGGAAGAGGGAGGGAGGAGGATGTTGCCCTTCTGTCATATTTGAGCTCACAGCTTTTCTCTTCCTCATTCGTCATCTCTCTACATTTCCATTGCCTTCCCACGGTATCGGTGCTACACCACTTTATCTCATCTCTTTGTATCCGCTGAACTTGTGATGAGACGAAAGCCGAGGTCCTGTGTGTAGCATGCATAGGGTGCATACAATTCACGCGAATGCATGAAAACAAGAGAGTTCTCTCCCTTGAGCAATGCCGTGGGACAATGGTCTTTAATGGGTGAAACAAAATACACATACGCTCGAAGAAACGAAAACAGACTGTAACGATCCTTAAAACAGGTCAAAATATGAATTACTCACAAAACAGAGAACAAAAGTAAAGGGGTAATTAATACACAGCATGGCGCAGATAAGTGAAA
>JADBJO010002054.1:12500-17500 GCA_016801955.1 Conus betulinus
CGCCAGTGCTACCTTTTTATTCGTTCAAATACGACTTTGTTAAAGACTCTCTGGCCAGTGAAAGAAATATCTGTGCCTGCAACAGTTGCCCAGATCACTTTCATTGCATGCTTAATGGAGTGCTCTACCTTCCATCTGGATGGCACTTCTTGCTCCGTCCACACAAATATACCTTTGATATTATTCGTAAGCGATGTGTTTCTAGCTAGTGGCAACATGCGTAGCATGAACTCCTCTCACCAAACATCAAACGCATTGCGGAATATGGGAAACAAAGAGAAATGAGACATCGTACTGAGTGCGTTCTCGCCCTATCAAACTGTCGGACACTGGGAAGAATGGAAACAGAAGCAGGTGGTGACTATTAGTCAGAGGTATGAGGACGGTCAAAATGCAAATATTCAAACAGGATTAGGAAGGACAGCTGAGCTGTGAATACGGAACAATAATTTAGGGTGAATCCTGGTCTCTTCTTGGATCAGTGTGTACCACCCTACCCATCATTACTGAAGGACGTGGTGGTTATCAAGTGTGTTCAGCTGTCCCTTTTGTCCATTTCTATTCATCTCCAGATCACACATGACCCGAATGGCCAAAAATCTGCCCCCCCCCCCCCCCCCCCCCCCCCCCCCCTCCCCAAATCTCTGAGACCCACAGCATTCCTGCACTTGGAATTGACAGCAAACAATGTGGACGCTGCTTTGGATCATTCGTAACTTTGACTGTGACGTCTGGCAAAGCGTTTATTTTAAGTCATTGACTGTTTCCCCATTCTATGCTAGTTGATTTTTCTTTCTAACCTTTCCTTCCGTATTTGTTGATAAAGGAAAGCGACTAACACTCCATTTTCACGGATCATTTTCAGTGCTATTCTGAAATCTGTTCTAATCTGAACCATGCAAGGGCCACAAATCACAGGGGGATAGTCATCTGTTAAACATTTGTACTATTTGTATCTGAAATTCGACTTACTCCAATCTATCCGTCTGGTTTATCTATATTCGTATTCACATATGTAACTTTTTTTTTTCTGATTCACTGTAATTACATGTCTCCCTTTCACCTTTTTATGCTGTCAAGAAATATATTTGATTTCCATTTCATATTGTCCCCTTTCCTGAGCATTAGTCTTTGAAAAAAATGAACCACCATTCTAAGAAGTGCCATCCCATAAACGTTTGTCCATGCAGGTTTACTCTGCACTTGCATTTAAAAAACGTATGCATGCACCCATACATGTCAACGTGCATTTGCATACACTTGCTCCTGTATGTGCATCTGCATATACCACTCATTCACCGTATATGTTCGTGTTATAACGCAGAACAAAAAGGCGCGCGCGCGCGTACGCGCGCACGCACGCACGCACGCACGCGCACACACACACATGCACGCACAGAGAGAGAGAGAGAGAGCGAGAGAGAGAGAGAGAGAGAGAGGAGGGAGGAGAGATGAAGAGGGAGAGGAGAGAGAATGAGAAGCTGGTTTTTTTTTTTTTTTTTTTTTTTTTTTTTTTTTTTTTTTTTTTTTTTTTTTTTTTTTTTTTTTTTTTTTTTTTTTTTTTTTTTTTTTTTTTTTTTTTTTTTTTTTTTTTTTTTTTTTTTTTTTTTTTTTTTTTTTTTTTTTTTTTTTTTTTTTTTTTTTTTTTTTTTTTTTTTTTTTTTTTTTTTTTTTTTTTTTTTTTTTTTTTTTTTTTTTTTTTTTTTTTTTTTTTTTTTGTGTCGCGACTCGATATGACACCTCGACAAAACAGAAGCTGGTTATTTATAATTCCAACGGAAAGAAGCCAAATGAGGTTATAAGGCACTGGACACCTCTATCTTTTTCTATGTTAAATGCAAAGAAGGATATCAATGCATATGAAAAATAATTACAGAGAGAGAATATATGTTATTGATTAATGAGGGAAAAAAAACTTATTGCAATGCCAGTTGATCTATAGGTTGCACCAGCATTACATGAGAGAAGTGCTTACATAACTCTGATTTCAAACTCTGTTTGTGGGACGAAAGGTACCGAGCAAAATTCTATATAAAAAGTTCGTATATTTTCTATAAAGAATTTTCATATGTGGACTTCTAAAAGCATGATAATTGTACAATGGATATGAAGATATCTGTAAATCTGGTAGAAATCTTTAGGTCAAGATCAGCAAGATCATTTTAATTTCATCATAGAGATAAATCGCCATACATATTTGTCTTATCATAATAAAACGGATATCTATGGGCACTTAATTTTGACTATAACCTGAGCTCCTAGGTCCTAGGTCAGTGAAAATAAACAATCAAGAGGACACAAAAAATTCGAACCACACAAAACATAGGCACCAAAATGGAATGTACCTTGAGATGCAGCCTCTAAAAGCCTTCATTTCACATCACCGCTACTCCCACTCACAGAGAGAGAGAGAGCAGGGGAGAAGATGAGAGAGAGAAAGAGGAGAGAGAGAGACGAGAGTAGAGAGAGATGGACGGGAGGATGAGCGAGACAGACAGAGAGAAAGACAGATACAGACAGACAGAGACAGACAGACAGAGAGAGAGAGAGAAAGGGGAGAGATGACCGAGGAGGATGAGAGTAGGAGAGGGGTGCAGAGAGATGAGAGAGAGAGAAAGAGAGAGAGAGTCTGTCTAGTAAGATAATGGAAAAAAAACAAAAAAAAAAAAAAAAAAAACACTGAAAGCTGAAACTATGCAAATTTAATTTTTATAGTGAAAGAAGGTGTTCGAAAACTACCGTGCATCTGAGAGTCATGGGAACTGAAGGATTTTAAATCAAATTTTGTTTAAAAATGGTTATTACAGCAGCAGTTTTACATAATAATAAAAAAAAAACACATTATTTAGTTTCTAGTAAAAACAAACAAGGACACGTGTGTGGTTACACCAAGACACCCCCCTCTCCCTCCCTCCCCCCTACCCCCCCCTTTCTCACTCTCTGTTACTTACTTAGTCAGTTACATGTCAGTACAACATCTACACCAGACCTAAAGTAACAAGGCTGGCACATCATGAATCAGAATCCCAGCATAGTGGCGAGAAGTGGAGAGCTTAGATACCACTACTCCCAATTCCTCCCAGATGACAATACTTCAGAAAGTCAGAGGAACGAAAGTCAGAGAAAAAGATAGATTTTATGTTGGATGCTATACAGGATTTCAATTCAATTCAACATCTGACCTGAGAACTCGGCGAATGATTTGTACGACTAATCAAAGACATTACACACAGACCTCTCTCTCCTCTCTCTCTCTCTCTCCTCTCTCTCTCTGTCCTTTCCACCACATACCATCAGATGTAAGCGATCTAAAAAAAAGAAAAGGGTCACAGACCTCCTCCAGTGACAAAAGACCTCACAGCAATCAAGACACTCCGCTGTCCCTGACGACGTCACTGTTGCGGCTGACAAAGAGTACACCCCTCAACGAACCTTGACTTCCCAGACCAAACCTTGCCCTCTTTGAAAAAAAGAAGAAGTGCCACAGAAGCGTTCGGAGCGAGGGAGGACAGCATATGACACACAACACGCTTTCGTCTTCCACTTGGTCATTTTCATTTTTTATTTCTTTTTTTTTCTTTTTTTTTGCGCAGTTCGATGAATGGAATGAGTCAACATGCTGCTTCCCAGGCCTGATCTGGTCCACACCCTCCCATCCCCATCTCCCTCTGCAGGACTCCTCCGTCCCTCCCATCCTCACTTTTTTTTTTTCCCCCGTCACCCTAGCAAACCTACCCTCGCCCCTTTCCAAAGGGGTGTGTGTGTGTGTGTGTTTTTGGTGGGTGTGTTTGGGTGCGTGATTGCGCGCTTGCGGACAGGCGGCCGTGCATGCGTGCGTGCATTGTGTTGTGTGTGTGTGTTGTGTGTGTGTGTGTGTGTGTGTGTGGTGTAAGGTTGTGTGTAAAAAAGAAACTATCTCTCTCTCTATCTCTCTCTCTCTCTCTCCCATCTCGCTGGTCTCTCTCTCTCTCCTGGTACTTATTTAAGGACGTTCTGGCTTAGTGTCAAAAAAATAAAAAAAAAAAAAAAAAAAAAAAAAAAAAAAAAAAAAAAAAAAAAAAAAAAAAAAAAAAAAAAAAAAAAAAAAAAAAAAAAAAAAAAAAAACAAACATTACAGACCCTTGTTCTGAAATGTGAATTTCAAATGAACCAAATGGCAGAGAGAGAGAGAGAGAGAGAGAGAGGAGAGAGGAGAGAGGGGCAGACAGAGAGACAGTCATACATACAGACAGAATCAGAGAAAGAGACAGATAGAGATAGTGATGGATGCGAGCGAGCGAGCGAGCGAGCGAGAGAGAGAGAGAGAGAGGAAGAAACAGAGAGTCAGAGTCAGAGAGAGACAGTATTGGAGCGAGCGAGCGAGCAAGAGAGAGAGACAGACAGAGACAGACAGACAGACAGAGATAGAAACAAGAGAGAAAGAGACAGGGAGAGAGAGACAGAAACAGAGAAAGAGAGAGGGAGAGACAGCCAGCGGACACAGAGACACAGAGACAGACACAACGGAGGACAGGGGTACTGGTGGTTATTTAATGAAAATAACAACAACTGCACCACCGACACTACTCTGCTCTACACATTTCTGGCATTTTGGGGCGCCGACCCGGCGGAAGCTTGGAGGAAAAGAGGATTGAGAAGGAGACAAAGGGTGGGGGAGGAACAATGGGGAGGAGAGACGGGGAGGTCAAAACACAGACACCCTGTCTGTAAACGTCTTAACGCTTGGACGCCCCATTCAATTAGCTACACAAGCCTTGCTCCTGCTTCTGAACATCGAATGTAGAGCGAGACAGAAGCTGGCAGTCGTGTTCCCTTCAAGGAAACAGCCGTGCTCTCTGTCCTGGAAACCCAGTTTCTAATTAAATGAACACGTAAAGGGGCGTGCCTTGTGAATTTTCCCAGCATGTGGTTCTTTGTATCTACATTGAAAAAGAAACGTTGATAGCAAGCATGTTGTCTTGCAATTTTTTTTAACATTCGAATTGTGAATGGAAAAAGAC
>JADBJO010002054.1:30000-45000 GCA_016801955.1 Conus betulinus
CACAGCCACTTGGACATCAGGGGGTGAGCGATCACAAAGTACCTGGAAACAAATCAAACAAACTGAACAGCTGCAGAGCACAGGAAACCAAAACACAGGGGATCAATCTTCAAAGCTGGGACACTTGATGTTGGGGAAGACAGGGGGAAAGCAATGAAAGAGATGAATGATAGTGGTACAGCTTTTTTTTTTTTTTTTTTTTTTTTTTTTTTTTTTTTTTGCAAATAGGTGTCCACTGGCAATTTTCTTTTCTTTCTTTCTTTCTGCGTACGCAGGCTGATACTCCTGTATAGACAGGCAGTGGAGTTTTTGTTGTGTTACCGTTTTTTTATCCGGCCATTAAGGCAGCCATACTCCATCTTCGGGAAGGTGCATGCTATGTGTAACGTGTCATCCATACCAACGGCCAAACTGGCCTTCTCGTCCGAAAGTTGGTGATGGGATTTTACGTGTGTGCAAGATGTGCGTGCGTTCACATACGGAACCTCGGTTTACAGTCTCATTTGAAGGACTGTATGGGGAATGGAGTCAGAACCAATGTTAACTCCGAGGGAAAAATCCCGCTGTACCGAAACTCGAAACCGCAACCCCAGGATCACGAGTCCGGCGTTCTGCCAACTGAGCTATTCCGGCCTCCACTGGCAATATCAATTTTCCTTTAGAGTTGAATGCTCCTTTCATGTCCAAGCCGCTTTTACAGTAATGGGGCATACTCCACGTCTGGCTCCCAGTCAGACCAGCTTGAAGGAACTCGGTGGTTTAGGGCAGCTCGGACACGTGGGGTCTTGTTTGTTGAGCTTTTCATCAAACGATTAAAATAAGAAACAATAGACGAACTTCTGGTGTCTGTATCATGCTGGAACTTTCTTTCATTTAGTTAAGATAAACAAACAGAGAAAAAAAATTCAAACAAACAAACAAAGGGATAAAAAAGCACACTACATGGATACCTGTGTAACGCTGTTTCCAAAAAGATGGTTCGTCCCTATACATATGACGCGAAGACAAATAATTCAGAGACACGTGCGTGCTACGTTTAAATATTGCGTTACGTCATACATGTGGTGATCTTTGTTTCACTGATGGGTTTCGTTTGCGAACAGTATCTGTCTTGTTTCTTCTTCGAATGAGTTCCAGCTTGCTTGAATTTCTGCCTACATATCCTGCATTGTTCAGATTGCTTTATTTACAGCCCGCTGATGCTTCATTGTCCAGAATGCTTTCAACTGCTGTCTGCTTATTCTACATTGCCCTCGTTTGCTTGTGTTTGTTGCCCGCTCATCCTAATTACCAATACCGTTAAAAATGAACTGAAATGTGTTTCAGACTTATTGGTATGCAGTTATTCTAAATTATTGCGAGTTCTCCATACCAGGTTTCGATGAACCAGTAACTGCACAACTCAGACGATAGCCAGAAGAAAATGTGACCACTCTTGAACCATGGACAATGATCAAACAGTTGGACAAGCATCGAAGCATCGGACCAGCATATATGGACTGTCAGTTTCGCGCTGTCGGCACCAGTATGTGCGGCATGGTCCGTATACGCTACACCACGTTTGTCAAGTCATGAGGCGACAATGCGTACGGTTTGGAGGAGGGAGGGGGGGGGGGGGGGGGGGGGGGGGGGGGGTGAGGGGAAAACAAATAAAGAATAATGCCATAAGATCACAGACAATAACATAGTGTACCCTCATTCCTAAATAATCGACCAAGCAACCAGTTACAACCGCGGAGTGATGAAAGAAACGATAACAGGATAGCAAATGGGTTTTTAACAGCTTCCAGATGAGCGTCATAGCCAGCTTGGTCACAAATATCTTTTGACTGATTCTGAACTCTCTCTCTCTCTCTCTCTCTCTCTCTCTCTCTCTCTCTCTCTCTCTCTCTCCTCTCTCCCGGAGTAACTATTTGGCTAGAAGGATGGACAATTTTGAAAGGAAGACAGACGGTCTGAAAGGGATGTTCAGACAAAACAAGCCTCATCCATGCTTCGCTGGAAAAAGAGAATGAGACAAATGTTCTATATAAAGACCTTCTTGGGGAGCTTATCACTGACTGGTTGAAGCTGTGTCGTGATCTGAAGTTCGATAGGGTCCATCGCATTAACTCAAAACCGGATTCCCTGATAATTGCTAGATTTGTTTTCTGTAAATTAAAAACGGACAAACGGGCACTCAGGGGAACCAACATCTTCATCTAGGGGAGGACTTCTCCATGAGAGTAAGAGAAATGAGAAGAAAACTGACCCTTCCTCCTAAAAACGCCAGGAGCATACCACTGTGAATCATGATCATCTCTTTGTAGACGGAACTCGTGAAACCTTGGACACTGGTGATCGTCTAATGGAAACACAACAGATGTGTCGGCCGGTCCCATGGTCATCTTCGATTTTTGTCCGTTGTTATGGAGGGAGCACACACTGTGGCGACCCCGGCTGCCTTGTCACATCGCCACAGTGTTAGTTAGTGAGCTGGTGCCGGTGGCGTCATGTGAACATTGTGCATTCATGTTCTGTGACGAGGTTTCTGTGTCCCCCGTACACGTGAACAGTTCTGTTGACAATGTGTTAAATGGAAATATGTGTAGGCTGACCCCGTCAGTGTTGATGATGAATAAGACGATGCCAGTGTGTGCAATTAATTGAAGCTTTTTTCCCCCTTCACCAGAACGCTAATGGATCACTCAAAAATAAAGATCGTGACTTTATCAATATTCTAGGAATCTGTGCGTAGGATCTCTTGAACCGGAAGGCAGATTTCGAATAGTACTTGCATAAAATTGGTACGTCTATTCTAAAGACTTATTAGAAAGAAAAGACAGGCTTGATAATGATCTGGTTCAGGAGGCAAATAGCAATAACCAAATTGTATATCATTGTGGCGCTGTAAACAATGATGATGATTAACGATGATGATGATGATGATGATGATGATGATGATATTCATGAAAATGACGATTTAATGACGAAAATAATTGAAATAAGTTTATCTCAGCACAATAAATTTTGATTGCGTTAAAAACACTGAAAAATCACAAGGCTGTCGGGTCTGATAGAACTATAGGGAATTAAAAAAAAAATATTTGTAATTCATTTTGGTAATGGATTTTTTTTTAAATTTAAGTTCTGTCTCTGATAGTCATATACCCTGAAAGTTAGCGTGATTCAATTGTTATGCCATTATACAAAGAGGGCAATGTTAGCAGTCCAAACTACTGAAGAGGAAATTTGTAATGCAGCAAAAGAATAAAAGACTTCAAGTTTGGGTTGAGGACGATAACATCACAGGTGAATTTCAAGCTGAGTTCAAACAAAATTATTCTGCCAGATACCATATGTTCACATTATGGGTTTTCATTGAAAAGAAAAAAAAAAAAAAACAGTTCTGTCTTATTCGTAAATTGTTTGTTGCTTTCATCGATTTTAAGAAAGCGTTTGATTCTGTTCACAGAACTATACTTTGGCCTTTTTTGATAAGGAAAAACAGCATTCATGGAAAGACGTATAATGCATTATGAGTATGATTTACTCTGTAAAGCAAAGGTACGAACGGGGTGCTGATTTAACAGATGATATCAATTGTACACATGGTGTTGAGTAGGGTAATATCTGCAGCCCCAGTTTTGTTTTCTTTATTCATTAATGGGCTAACGTTAGAGGTGATAAACTCTGGAAGAAATGGCGCCCCATTTCCTAAATGATGATGTTTTGGAAATATTTTTGCTGATACGTTTCATTAATGTCCAAGAAAGTAATAGCCCTCCAGACTCAGTTAAACAGTTTGCAAAGGGCAGCTGATTCACTCCAGCTGAAAACTAAGTTTGTGTAAAAGTAATATTGTAGTTTTCAAAAGTGGGGGTTACCTCTTGGCTAGGGAAAAGGGAAGTATGAAGGGCTAAATATGCCTGTAGTTAATATATGTAAGTTCATGGGTGTAAAGATATATGCATGCGATTAAGTTTCACTTTCGCGTGTAAAGATATTGCTTGCAGAGCCAAAAATGTATTGCGGTGTATTTCAAAGAAGTTGTCGAAGCTGAGCAATGAATCTGTAAAATCCAGCCTAGGTTGCAAAATGGGGGCTGAAACAGATCTTCATGCTGCCACTGCACAACACAAAAAGGTTAGTTTTTGTTTGCTTTTTAAAAGTTTTTGAATGTTTTTGTTACAAACCCCGAATGATCTCTTGTGTATGGAGAGGTTAACAGGCATTCCACATCTTTGCACATCTCTTTTCATGTATAAAGTACTGGCTAAAATTAAATGAGACGGCTGAATATAGATTATCCCATATAGCGTATACAATGCAGCTAGAACTAGGTAATAGAGGCAAACTGAAATGAATGTTGCATGTTAGAGCGAAATTATACGAATATGTTTTCGGGTATATTGCTAAACCAAGTTGCCGGAGATATGAACAATGTTCGTACCTTTAAAGAAAGACTTATGCAGGTGGCAAAATGGTAACAGGTTCTAATTTTTAATACAACATTCAACTATCGGCATTCTCTCCCAACACACATGTCGATGAGCATGGACACGGGCACTTGAAGTTTATAATTACAAAACTTAAAGTTGAAAAATGTCTGATGTTTTTGCTCATAATTGCTGTTCTTGACAAGTTGATCCATCTGATTTATTGTGTCCATAATGTTGACAGTCAAGAGAAGATGAAGTGCTTTTTGCGTAACTTGTCCAGAATTACAAGCTATAAGCCAAAACATTATTTCACAGAAAGTTATGCAAGACTTAACTTATTCAAGCTTATCTTGTTAATGTCATCCGTAAATAGAGCACTGTGAAACATTTTGCAGTTTGTCTATATAAAGCTTTCAAAAGGCGCAGCATCTGGACATTGTAATCGTTACAATTGGTTTGGTAATGCCACTTTGTTGTTGCATGTACATTCGCATTCTGTAGGGTCTAGGCCTACAAGAAAAAATCATTTGAATCTGAATCTCTCTCTCTCTCTCTCTCTCTCTCTCTCTCTCTCTCTCTCTCTCTCTCCTCTCTCTCTCTCTCTCTGTCTCCTCCCTCTGTGTGTGTGTGTGTGTGTGTGTGTGTGTGTGTGTGTGTGTGTGTGTGTGTGTGTGTGTGTGTGTGTGTTTTGCGCGCGCGTGTGTGTGTGTGTATGTGTGTGTGTGTGTGTGTGTGTGTGTGTGTGTGTGTGTGTGTGTGTGTGTGTGTGTACATACAGACAGAGAGACACGGTTTAGTTGGGGGAAGATACGAGTGTGTGCGGAGGACAGAGGGCGGGGAAGGTTGAGTCGGGCGGGGGAGGGGGTGGTGGTGGTGGGGTGAGGGATGGGGGGAGGTGCGAGCGAGGGCAAGGTGGAGGGGGGAGGGGGCGCATGGAAGGGAGAGAACACTGGTCCAGTTTGTCATGCTTTGTCATCCAGCCCACTGCACCAGCAGCATTTTAAAACTAATGAATCAGTTCGCCACAGTTAGCGTAGAGAAAAGCCATTGAAAAAGTCAGGGCAAAAATTGAAAAAAAAAAAAAAAAAAAGAGGAAAATGAAATGGTATAGAACAACTCAGAAATACGTAACGCAAAACGGAATGATATAGAATGAGACAAATGGCGGGAGAGAGATGTTTGTAAACTGCCACTCAGTTTGTGTAGACGGGAAGGACAGACGAGAAAGAGCAACGAAAACTCTTAGCGGATTCGTCACTAGGGGATTTGAGTGCAGCTGCGGATGGACAAAGCTAGTCAGCATTAGACTGTTTAGGATGGACACTGCTGTGGTAGGTGCGGGCAGGACAGAGCTGGTCAACACCGGACTGTTTAGGATGGACACTGCTGTGGTGGACTAGAGGCGACAGGAAGGAAGCCTGGGAGAGTAGAACATGGCTCACTGGACAGTGAAAGCGCACGCTGGGAACAGGCCTAGTTTGTGTGTGTGTGTGTGTGTGTGTGATGTGTGTGTGTGTGTGTGTGTGTGTGTGTGTGTGTGTGTGTGTTGTGCGCGTGTGCGCGCGCGCGTGTGTATGTGTGTGTGTGCGTGCGTGCGTGCGTGTGTGTGTGTGTGTGTGTGCGCGCACGCGCGTGTATGAGAAACTATCATGATTTAAAGTTTTTGTTCTGTAGAGGAGAAAGAAAACATGGGGTGACCTTCTGAGAGTACTTTATTTTAAAGTTTGTACATGATTTAGCCTGGGAATAAAACAAGAGTTAGGGTGGAATGCAAAGAAGTGAAATCAGCGACGCATAGAAAAGTGCGTGTTCACTGTCAGCAAAAACTGCCTCGTGTCTTCTACACTGTTGACGTGTACTGGCATCTGTTTTCAGTCAATACATGTATTTGTCTACATCAAGATTCCATTGGATTGTTTATTACAGAATAATCCACATGACAGGCTGAGAAAAGAAAGGAGTGAGCCGCCTAAGGGGACTTCGGTTTCTAGCAAAACGTGATGTTTATTTTTCTCTATTGTGAAAGTAGTGTAGTCGGCCCTCCAGTTATGTTTAACGCTCCGCATGCCATGCCGTCTGTTGATGGATAAAAAGTTTGCACGGGAGAAAATAACAAAATAAATAAACAAAAAAAAAAAAAAAAAAAAAAAAAAAAAAAAAAAAAAAAAGGGAAAAAAAAAAGGGGGGGGGGGGGGGGGGGGGGGAGGAGAGAGGAGAGTTTATTGAAGATACCCCCCCCCCACCCCCAAAAAAAAAAAAAAAATAAAATAAGAAATAAAATAAAATAAAATAAAATAACCGAAATTGGTTGCAACAACTTGATTATTCTTCATTTGGGGATGAATTACTAAAACAAAAACAACTACAGGAACGCGTAATTTGTTTAAAATTGAATATCGCTTACGGCTAATGAAATGACCCTAATCTTCTCAAAGCAGATTGTTTGGAAACTGGACGACTGGATGTTTTCTTAGGAGTTTTTTTTTTTTCCCCTTTCAACTAAACGTTTTCAGTATTTATTTTTCATCATTCCCGATTCGATTGCCGATAATTCAATTTTATTTTTCTTTCGTTGGAGTTATTTGTGCAAAAAAAACATCTCTCTCTCTCTCCGCTCTCTCTCTCTCTCTTCTCTCTCTCCTCTCTCTATCTCCCTGTTCTCTCTCCTCTCTCTCTCTCTCTCTCTCTCTCCTTTCCCAATCCCTCACTTCCCGTTCTGCATGGTTGCAAGAAATTGAAAGCAATGAAGACAAGTTTCTTTCCACTTAACATTCTACATTTTGCTTCAGATGCAAATTCATGATCCTCTTTATGTTCGTGTAGGGGCAAAACTTTTTATTAGATTTGAGAGTCCTCGGTGGCTCCTTCTCCTCCTCCGAAAAAAAAAAAAAAAATCTAACGCTAATCTCTCTCCTCTCTCTGTTCTTCCCCCTTTCTTTTATTCGTTATTTTGTTTTTTTTCCTCCAGTCGCACGATCCGAGTTTTTCCCCTCAAGTCATTTCTCGAATTCCACTCGCCTCTTTCTCCGTCACCTCCCGTCTATCTGATGATTCCTCCTCCTCCGTCGTGTCGGAAATCCGTCTCTCTCCTCTGCCGGCAGTCTAGTATTCTCGATTTTTTTTTGTTTATTCTCACAAAAGCCCCAATCTCGCTTTCAGCTACTCGTCCTCCATTCTCTCATCCCCCTCTCGTTCCACTCTCTCTCCCTATCGTCCCTCCTCCCTCATCTCTCCCAATCTTTCCCTCTCTCCCATCTGTCCATCTCTCCCTCCCCTCCTCTCTCCAATTCTCCCTCCTCTCCTCGTCATCTTCTTTCCCCTCCGCCTCTCTCCTCTCTACCCTCACATCCCATCGTCTCTCTCCGCTCTCTCTCTCTGCTGGCCTCTCTCCTCCTGCATCCTCCGATCTCTACAAAAAGCTTCCTCCGTTCAAGAAGATCTTTACTTCCGTATTTTATTTTCCAACTTTCGCCTGTCCACTCTCTGCCACTCTCATCTCTCTCTCCCTCTCCTCTCTCTCTCTCCTCATCTCCTCTCGGCTCTCTCTCTCTCTCAAGCGTAGGGAAGGCACTTTTTCGGAAAGGGTACTCACAAATAAACAAATGCATATCTTGGAGACTATATATGAGCGACTGTCTATAGCAAATGTGAAGAACAAATTTCATATTGATCTGATAGACTTCCAAACAGCTTTTGACTCGACTGAGCACAGCAGATTCAGGGTTGTTTTCCAAAACGTGGAAGTCTCGACAAAAATGTTGCAAATAGTGAAAAGAATAGTTCGTATACAAATGTGTTGCTAACGCAACAGAAATGTACTTTTTGGTTGTCCAGTTGGGGTGAAACAAGGTTGTGTGTTATCTCTTTTGTCGTTGTTATTACTCGCTGCAGATGTAGACTGATCAGGTGACCGAACTGTAAAGGAAAAGTACGGGTATCAGAGCCGGGCAGGCTGATTGGTTAATCTCTTTTCTTCCTGTCTTTCCCGAAAATCAGATAAATATCTACAGTATGCTTGTAACTCCCTTGGTTTATCAACCCATTTGTCCACACACACACACACACACAACAACACACACACACACACGCACGCATGCTCGCATGCACGCGCACACGCACGCTTATATGGACACACGCATGTACAGATCCTCGTACGCACACACACGCACGCACGCGCACGCGCTCAACACTTGCCACAAACAAACATAAAAAAAGATGAAATCTTCAGGGGAAAGGCGGCTTGAAAAGAAATGTTTTTAGATTAGTTTTGAGGATGAAAGACACGGACAGTGGATTCCATGTTTTTGTGCAGCAGAAACACTTAAAGCTCTTTCCTATGGCTTTCTCTATTGAACTGAAGTATGCGAAAGACCCTGTCGGCAGCAGCAGCAGAACAGAAAGACCTTAATGGAACAGAGATGTTCAGGAGTTCAGAAAAAGGCTGGGGGACAGTTCCCGCGATGACTTGGAAGCGAAGACAGGAGGTCTTAAACTTTATTATTTATTAAATGGAAGCCAGACTTAGTCGCTTTCTTATTCCACAACAACATAGCGAATGATGGCGAAAATATTTTTCAATACATATGCAAATATGGCAATCACTGTATAAGTGTGTGCGGATGGATATCAAAGGCAATAGCTTTGGCTTGCATTTGGGGGTGCTTTTTTGTTTACCCTTGGGGTATTCAAAGACTGATCCACCGATCGATTGGTTATTCGATTGATTGATTGATTGATTGATTGATTGGTTGATTGATTGATTGATTGATTGATTTGTTTTTATTTATATGTCAGTCTATATACTGATTTCACCGATTGACTGGTTATTCGATTGATTGATTGATTGATTGATTGATTGATTGATTGATCTGTTTTTCATTTATCTATCTGTCTATGCATTATGTATGTATGTATGTATGCATGCATGCATGCATGCATGTATGTATGTATGTATGTATGCATGTATGTACGTATGTATGTATGTATGTATGTATGTATGTATGTATGTATGTATGTATGTATGTATATATTTATGTATCCTGATTCTCACCAGAGGGAGTGTGCTTTGTGCAGTTTTCGTTCTGACACAAATTCCCATGCCTTGAACGGATGTCGTCGACTGAGGGGCCTCTACACACGAAGACACGACAGATGATTGAAATCATCGGAAAGGAGATACAGAAATGCATTGTGACGGATTATATGGATGTTTTTCAAAATAGGCCTGTCTCTAAAAACGGTGTTGAAGATCTACCAAGGCTGAAACCTAATCTATGCTTCATTGACCATCGAAACTCGGTGGCATTTGTCATCGAGGTCTCAAACCCATTTGACACATTCATACAAACATGCTATGAGAGCAAATTTCAAAAGCACACATGCCTCTTTGCTATGCTCTTAGTGATGCCGAATTTAGCACGAAAGTGGTTGTTCTAGTAGCAGGTTCACTAGGTATGGTTCATAAAAGAGCGGTTTCAGGACTTTCAGTGTTAGGACTGCCATAACCAAATGTAAACAACTCGCAAAATACTTGAGCATGTCTGTCGTGATTGCGTCTAGGCGTGTTTGGTCAAGGCGGAATCACCTCATGAACCAGCCTTGAAACTGACAGATGTTGACTTTCAAACTGTGCTTTAAATAGTATTAGATAGATAAAGCTGACTAAAGCAGTGACAGACAAAGAATTGGAGCCAGCTGGAGAGAGAGAAAGAAGGACGTGGGGGCAGAGAGAGAGAGAGAGAGAGAGAGAGAGAGAGAGAGAGAGAGAGAGAGAGAGAGAGAGAGAGAGAGAGAGAAATAAATTTTATCGATGCGCCTGCAATCTGGACTACTGTGCATTGTTGTTGATTTGACAAATTGATGCATTAAAGTAATTGATATGTATGTATGTATGTATGTATGTATGCATGTCTGTCTGTCTGTCTGTATGTATGTATACATGTATGTATGTATGCATGCATGCATGCATGCATGCATGCATGTATGTATGTATGTATGCATGCATGCATGCATGCATGCATGCATGTATGTATGTATGTATGTATGTATGTATGTATGTATGTATGTATGTATGTATGTACGTATGTACGTATGTATGTATATATGTATCCTGACTCTCACCAGAGGGAGTGTGCTTTGTGCAGGTTTCGTTCTGACACAAATTCCCATGCCTTGAACGGATGTCGTCGACTGAGGGGCCTCTACACACAAAGACACGACAGATGCATTGAATCATCGGAAAGGAGCTACAGAAATGCATTGTGATGGAGTTTATGGATGTTTTTTCAAAATAGGCTTGTCTCTAAAAAACGGTGTTGAAGATCTACCAAGGCTGAAACCTAATCTATGCTTCACTGACCATCGAAACTCGGTGGCATTTGTCATCGAGGTCTCAAACCCATTTGACACATTCATACAAACATGCTATGAGAGCAAATTTCAAAAGCACATGCCTCTTTGCTATGCTCTTAGTGATGCCGGATTTAGCACGAAAGTGGTTGTTCTAGTAGCAGGTTCACTAGGTATGGTTCATAAAAGAGTGGTTTCAGGACCTTCAGTGTTAGGACTGCCATAACCAAATGTAAACAACTCGCAAAATACTTGAGCATGTCTGTCGTGATTGCGTCTAGGCGTGTTTGGTCGAGGCGGAATCACCTCATGAACCAGCCTTGAAACTGACAGATGTTGACTTTCAAACTGTGCTTTAAATAGTATTAGATAGATAAAGCTGACTAAAGCAGTGACAGACAAAGGATTGGAGCAGCTGGAGAGAGAAAGAAGGACGTGGGGACAGAGAGAGAGAGAGAGAGAGAGAGAGAGAGAGAGGGAGAGAGAGAGAGAGGACAGACAGACAGACAGACAGACAGACAGACAGAGAGAGAGAGTGAGAGAGAGAGAGAGAGAGAGGAGAGAGAGAGAGAGGGAGAGAGAGAGAGAGAGAGAGAGAGAGAGAGAGGAGAGAGAGAGAGAGAGAGAGAAAGATAACTTTTATCGATGCGCCTGCAATCTGGACTACTGTGCATTGTTGTTGATTTGACAAATTGATGCATTAAAGTAATTGATATGTATGTATGTATGTATGCATGTCTGTCTGTCTGTCTGTATGTATGTATGTATGTATGTACGTGTGTACGTTCGTATTCATGTACATGTGTATATATGTACGTATGTATGTTTGTATGGATGTATGTACGTATGTACGTATGTATGTTTGTATGGATGGATGGATGGATAGATGGATGGATGGATGGATGAATCTATACATCTGTTTATCTGTCTGTCTGTCCGTCTGTTTCTGTGTGTGTGTGTGTGTGTGTCTGTCCGTCTATTCATCTACCTGTCTATTGACTGATTTCTGTTTATTTATTACTTTTCCATCTGTCTATAAAACCCAGTTGTGGTATTTGTGTAGAATTTTCTTTTCTTTTCTTTCTTTTTTTCTTTGAGGTCTCATTTTGCATGCCACCTGTGGCTGTACACTCCAGCTGCCCGTCCACACTCCATGCCACCTGTGGCTGTACACTCCACCTGCCCGTCGTCACACTCCATGCCACCTGTGGCTGTACACTCCAGCTGCCCGTCCCACACTCCATGCCACCTGTGGCTGTACACTCCAGCTGCCCGTCCACACTCCACGCCACCTGTGGCTGTACACTCCAGCTGCCCGTCCACACTCCACGCCACCTGTGGCTGTACACTCCAGCTGCCCGTCCACACTCCACGCCACCTGTGGCTGTACACTCCAGCTGCCCGACCACACCTGTGGCTGTACACTCCAGCTGCCCGTCCACACTCCACGCCACCTGTGGCTGTACACTCCAGCTGCCTGTCCACACTCCATGCCAACTGTGGGCTGTACACTCCAGCTGCCCGTCCACACTCCACGCCACCTGTGGCTGTACACTCCAGCTGCCCGACCACACCTGTGGCTGTACACTCCACCTGCCCGACCACATTCCATGCCACCTGTGGCTGTACATTCCAGCTGCCCGACCACACTCCATGCCACCTGTGGCTGTACACCCCACCTGCCCGACCACACTCCATGCCACCTGTGGTTGTACACCCAGCTGCCCGACCACACTCCATGCCACCTGTGGCTGTACACTCCAGCTGCCCGACCACACTCCATGCCACCTGTGGCTGTACACTCCAGCTGTCTGTACACACTCACACACGACTCTCCATTGCTCCAGCAATGTGCATGGAACGGTCAATGTCAAGTCGTCGTGTGACAACCCACCAGAGGGGACACCGCACTGCTGTTGAAGCACCCATGGTGTTCTGTGGTGCCTGGTCTGAGCCTACGCACGCAGAACACCACCTACCCATCCCCCCGGCTGACGACAATGATTGCTTAGTCACAGAACCAGCGTGAGTGAGTGTCCCAATCCATAGGGCGTCGCCACGTCAATGACAGAGTGAAGTAGGGAGAGAAAGATGCAAGGCACAGGGTTAATTATTGTGAATTAGATCGGCATAAAGTGATTAGGGTGTTTCTTGGACTTCGCCCCAAACCTCTCATCCAGAGGGTCATCTTCACAGGACGCAGAGTTAAAGTTAGGGTAAGTTGTTTATGTTACGTTGCTTAGGATTGTGTTTCCTGTGTGAGTGTGTGTGTGTGTGTGTGTGTGTGTGTGTGTGTGTGTGTGTGTGTGTGTGTGTGGGTGTGTGTGTGTGTGTGTTTCCGTAGTCCCCTTAATCACCTTTTGATTGATTGATTGATAAATTGATTGATTGATTAATTGATTGATTGATGATTGATTGATTGATTCAGTATCTTATTTACTTATTTCTGTAGTATCTTTTTAAAACAAGACATATAAAAAGAGAAAGAGAAAGAATATGACATGAATGTTTTATTGAGGGTAAACTGCAAATGCTAACAACTTCTTCACAACATGTCCTCATGAAACTGAAAGAAAGAAAGAAAAACCTTGGAACAAGTTCCTCTTATACGTTCACACCTCCATCCCCTCTCCTTCCCTCCTCCTCCTCCGGCATTCCTATCTCACCATCTCGTCAAAATGAAGGAAAGAGAACAAATCTGAAGGCAATGAGAGAGAGAGAGAGACAGAGAGACAGAGAAAGAGACAGAGACAGAGAATATGAGAGAATGAACGGCGCATGAAAGGAGTGAGTCATTGTATGACGTGACAGTTGCTTGTAAATAAAACCACACTTGGGAGGGTTTATGACCCAAAGATCTCGCCCATCCAGGAAGAGGAGACGGATGAGGATGTGGGCGGAGAGGGTTCAGGGAGTTGTAGGCGGGATAAGGGGGGACAGAGGTCAGTGGAGGGGGCAGGGCAACTAGCACTTAATGTAAAATCCGAAAGAGAAGCTGTTATGACCTTTTTGACAAGTAATATAGCATCTCGCAAGTACGAACAGTTCAAGAAATGCAGATTTCCCTCATCTCGCAAGTACGAAAAGTTTACTGCCGTGACCATCTTCGTTTCATGTGCAACAATGTCATCTTTTCCTTCCAGAAACAGAGATGCTGATTGGCAGAATGTCATCTTTCTCTTCCAGAAACAGGGATGCTGATTGGCAGAATGTCATCTTTCCCATTCAGAAACAGTGATGCTGATTGGCAGAATGTCATCTTTCCCATTCAAAAACAGAGATGCTGATTGGTAGAGATGTCATCTTTCCCTTCCAGAAACAGTGATGCTGATTGCAGAATGTCCTCTTTCCTTTCCAGAAACAGTGATGCTGATTGGCAGAATGTCATCTTTCCCTTCCAGAAACAGGGATGCTGATTGGCAGAATGTCATCTTTCCACTCCAGAAACAGTGATGCTGATTGGCAGAATGTCCTCTTTCCCTTCCCAGAAACAGAGATGCTGATTGGCAGAATGTCATCTTTCCTTCCAGAAACAGGGATGCTGATTGGGCAGAATGTCATCTTTCCACTCCAGAAACAGAGATGCTGATTGGCAGAATGTCCTCTTTCCCTTCCAGAAACAGAGATGCTGACTGGGCAGAATGTCCTCTCTTCCCTTCCAGAAACAGAGATGCTGACTGGCAGAATGGGTGGAAGGGTGAATGCATATCAACATGTCCCGAGTAATGATGTAGATTAGTACATGAAAGCCCATGGGTAAGTGCATGTAACCGAATGTGCATGAGATTGAGGTAAGTGACTGAGTTGAACGGGACGGTAGAGTGCATTGCCTGACAGTAAACGCCGCATCGGCGGTCGATAAGAGGACTCTACGAGTTGAAATTGATCATCAGTTCTGTGTTTTATGAAACAAGCAAGACATCAACACTTGGACCAATCGAAAACATTTCGTTTTGCGAAACAAACAGAAAACATGTCAAACTGAATCAAAACGTTACTCCTCTTTTTCATAAAACTGAGTGGGAAGACAAAATTCTAAATATACTGCTCACTCTCTGATTTGTGTGACTAGAACAAATCCAAAAGAGCAGCAATCAATAACTCTCTCTCTCTCTCTCTCTCTCTCTCTCTCTCTCTCTCTCTCTCTCTCTCTCTCTCTCTCTCTCTCTCTCTCTCTCATGAAAACGAACAGGAATCAATTGAATTAGAGTAAACGATTTGGGGGTGGGGG
>JADBJO010002054.1:60000-70000 GCA_016801955.1 Conus betulinus
TTTGACTAGTCAACCAATCAAAGCGCTTCTTTCTTCAGAGCTTGGAGTCGGAGATTGGCTGAAGGGAGGGCCAAATGGCGTCGTGATGTAGTCCAATCCCTCAATCCCTCTCCATCCTTGCCGCCCATCAAAGAGGGATATCAGACCAAGGGTAGGTAACGATGGTAGGCATTTAGCTGGCAGGAAGTTTGGGGAAATAGGGGTTTAGGTGGGGCCACTTGGTATTCCAGGATTCCTTGTGGTCCGACAGATCTGTGTCATCAAATTGCAGATGACGGAATGAAGTGTCTGTTTTCATGTTTTGACGTTGGCTGGTCGTTTTGTTTTGCAGGGTATTGGACAAAAGGCCTTTCCTCGTGGTTTGACATTGTAAGGTTGTTTATCACAGATAATTGAAGAATGTGTCTTTGTTCGTGTTTCAACTCTGGAGGGCCATTGTTTACTGTAAGGGACCGGGCAAAATATCTTTGTTCTTGTTCTAATACTGTAAATGTCTGGACAACAGGTCTTCGTACCTTTTTTTTTTTTTTTCTTTGTTTTGTTTGTTTGTTTGTTTTGGATATATATTGAAAGATCGTTTGTATATTACAGATGATGTGAACGAAGTGTCTTTGTTCATGTTTTGGTATTGACAGGCCGTTGTTTACCGTAAATCCTTGGACAAAATGTCCTTGTTCATGTTTTCATATTGACAGGTCGTTGTTTACTGTAAATGATTGAATGAAATGTCTTTGTGATGGTTAAATATTTACATGTCGTCATTTACGTTAATGATTGGGCGAAGTGATTTTTATTCATGGTTTAACATTGGCAGATGGTTGTATACTGTAAAAATGTCTTTGTTCATATTGATCAGATGATATCTGTTCACGTATTAATATTGACCGGTCTTTCTTTACTGCAAATGACTAGACGAATGTCTCTGTTCATGGTTTAGAATTAAAAGACAAAGCTTAAGGAGCTAGGTGTTGTACGGCCATGTTTCTTACTCTTTCAAGGTTTGATTTCTGGTAAATGTTAGTCTTACACTCCCGTAAGAATTCATAGCTTCTTCCTTCACTGAGCGCTTGTATGCGCTTTTCATAGACATTTCTCATCGAGGCTGGAGGAGGATCTACCTGATTTCATGGAGTTTCCCTTCTGATTATTTTATTTTATTTCTTCTTCTTCTTTTTTTCTTTTTTTTTGGGGGGGGGGTGTATTTTTCCCAAAGGCCGAAATCTATTTTTTCATTTTTGGTGCTTCACACTGTCCTCTTCATCTGTCAAAAAAAGAAAAAAAAAAAAACGATTTGCACTACTAGCTTATTTATTTTTTATTTTGTATTTTTTTTTTTTTTTGTCTTTTCTTTCTTTCTTTTTTTTCCTTTTTTAAATTTTTTTTTCTCCAAACCAGTCCCTTACACACCGTGCGTAGTCTGTATGTTCTCTTACAAATGAACATAGTCTTGCTGATTCTAGTGTTTTGGTGCTTGATACAAAATGTCTGGGTTTGTTCATGTTCTAATGTGTGGTGTACTGGCACTCTCACACTGATAATGTGTTGCTTATACAAGGAGAACAACATAAATGAAACAAAAGACTTAATACTTAAATCATTTTCTTTTCTTTCAGATTTTCCGAAAGAGAGAGAGAGAGTGAAAGAGAGACAGACAGACAGACAACAGACAGACAGACAGACAGAGTGACAGACGAACAGAGGCGCATCACCGTTCTGTTTATGTGGAAGTGCATCTCATCAGCAGACAATGAGGACCCAGTAATAAGCCTGATGAGTTCCACATAGAAGAAAAACAGCTTTGATACGCGCTACTGTTCCTCAGAGGAGCATGCAGGCTTGTCCTCTGTGTGTTGCCTCCCCCCCCCCCCCCCCCCCCCCCCCCTCAAATGCAGGCTTGTCTGTGAGAGTTGTTTTTTTTTTTATATAATTGTCATTAAGATGATGATTGCCCTTTCTAAATTGATGGAAGATATTAAGGACAGGTGTGTATGTGTATGTATGTTGTCAATTTTTTAAAAATGGAATAAAATCTTGCATTCGCCATCCGCTTGCAAATTATTCATTGCAACGACCAAATGTTTGCCTCGATGAGGCTTCCTCAGAGAGAGAGAGAGAGAGAGAGAGAGAGAGAGAGAGAGAGGGGGGACAGACAGAGACAGAGACAGAGAGAGAGAGAGAGAGAGGACAGAGCAGAGAGACAGACAACAGAGAGAGGAGACAGAGAGAGAGAGAGAGAGAGAGAGACGAGAGAGAGAGAGAGAGAGAGAGAGGAGAGAGAGAGAAAGAGAGTGGTGGTGTGTGTGTGTGTTTGTCTGTCTGTGTGTCTGTCAGTGTGTCTGTCTGTCTGTCTGTCTGCCTGTCAGTCTGTTTGTCTGGGTGTGTCTGGGTGTATCTGCCTGTATGTATGCCTGTATGTAGGTATGTACGTACTGTTCGTGTGTATGTCACAAAAACAATCGATTTTTCTGTCATTTGTTGTTGTTTTTTTTTTAGTACAGAAAAACAAAAACAAAAAAACTGGAGGGAAAAGGGCCAACTTCCAGGAATAAAACCAAAAGATGGGTTGATCAATGAAGAGACAGGGAGACAAGAATGGCCTTCGGAAAGGAAGGCGGCGCTTTTCCCAAGGAGAGAGTCATCCACAGAGGCCCTGCACGCCATGCCAGCTATTTCTGTCCACAGAGACTTTGGACTGAACAGCAGGTCTGGCACCGGGACACCACAGTTGTCGTTCTTGCGTCATTCCTGTCAGGGCGCCTTTGTCACCCGCCATCACTTTTGACATCCCAGCTAACGGCTGCATTACTGGGAGAACCACTCAGCACCCCACTCCCACACTCTCTCTGTCTGTCTGTCTGTCTGTCTGTCTCTCTCTCTCTCTCTCTCTCTCTCTCTCTCTCTCTCTCTCTCTCTCTCTCTCTCTCTCTCTCTCTCTCTCTCTCTCTCTCTCTCTCTCATCATTGTCCTTCCATCCTCATCTCACCACCCCTCCTCTCCTTGTGATGAGAGTGAAGAGATCACACTAGGGACACTGCGCGTGTGTGCGTGTGTTCTCGAAAAATACCTAGCCATAGCGCGCGGTTTTAGATAAAATTGATTTTAATTTGAATAAAGAACAATACGATAGCAAGAGCAAAAAAAGTAAATGGATTTCCTGCAGATGTATTGGAAATACCCACTGGGACTATAAAGTGTTAGTTACGCAGTTTTGCACATAAATAATTCAATCTCTTAAACTCTTTTCGAGTGAATATTAAGATGGCAGGCTTAAATGCATTCATCGCTCGCAGTTTTATTCTTCGTTTCTCATCTCTTCTTGTAATACTGTCTGTTATCACGAGGAATCAGACACATAGAAGGTCCATGCGCACTTTAAAATCTAAAAAAAAAAAATCAAGAGATACAATGAATTATTCATTTACGTTTTCAACATCTTCCGTTTGGGTTAAGTTTGACTCGGTGACACGTAAACATGAATTGTACAATCAGCAGAGGAAAGGCACAGACAGTGAGACTAAGAAAAGACAAGACAACAAGACAGCTGAGAACAATGAAGACGAGTGCTGACTCAGTGATGTCCATGCATCTCTGTTGTTTTTCATGAGCGGTCCCTTACAGAGGCAGGTGGAGAAGACAAGAGAAAATCAAACGACTGTGGGACAGACAGCCGAGGCCTAGACGAAGGATAAATAGGTATGGCAACACGAACGACAACCGGTGAACATTTGCACACGTTCTAGTTGACAAACGCTGCTGATGACTGGAAGAGCATGTTTATCGTTATTATTCACGTCACTGCAGATAATGATGAGGAAACAGTTGTTTTTTTTCTATGCAATTATTAAATCACCACCTCCCATACACTGCATAGTAGACTGAAGATAAACAAAAACAAAGACAAGAGAGCACACACACACACACGCACACACACACACACACACACACACACACACACACGCACACGCGCGCAACACGCACGCACGCACGCACGCACACACACACACACACACACACACACACACACACACACACACACACACACACAAGAGAGAGAGAGAGACAGAGAGAGAGAGAGAGAGAGAGAGAGAGAGAGAGAGTCTGACTTCACCTTTCGTCTCTTCCGCATGGCCCCACAAAAAGGAAGTTTGAGAGAGAGAGAGAGAGAGAGAGAGAGAGAGAGAGAGAGAGAGAGAGAGAGAGAGAGAGAGAGAGAGAGACAGACAGAGACAGAGAGACAGAGACAGATTACGTCAACATGAACATTGTCTCTGCATACAATACTGTTATGAAGGAATTCTGTCAATGAAAAAAACCACACTTTTGATGTAGACAAATATGCTGGACAGTGATGGTGCCCCTCACATTGTATGTTGACACTGACCTCCAATGGCCATCTCTGCGGAGCGATTTCATGATTTGTGATGGCTTTATCTGACTCCGTGGGCCGGAGCTGTTTGTGCAGCGGCAGTGGCGAGAGTTCTGGAATCAAAGACGGGTTCTGGCGATGGGTCTACCGTGCGACGCCCCTGGAGACAGCGGAATTAATCTGTCTCGCTGGAGAACGATTTTCTTTCTTTCTTTCTTTCTTTCTTTCTTTCTTTCTTTCTTTCTTTCTTCGTATCTTTTCCCCTCAAGGTCGTTGCGGATCTAATCTGTTTCCGTGGAGAGGGATATCATTTTCGTCTTTTTCTCTCTCTCTCTCTCTCTCTCTCTCTCTCTCTCTCTCTCTCTCTCTCTCTCTCTCTGTGTGTGTGTGTGTGGTGTGGTGTGTGTGTGTGTGTGTGTGTGTGTGTGTGTGTGTGTGTGTGTGCTATCTTTTTATTTGTGCTCAAGACCCTCACTGAATAAACTGTCACTTCAAATACCGATGTTTGGTTTTCTTTCTCTTTTAATCTTTCTCAGCCGTCATTTTCTTCTTGGTCGTCACCTTTCTTTACTTTTCCCTCCGCCGCTCTCCTGAACTCCCCTTCTTCTTCTTCTTTCTTCTTCTTCTTCTTCTTCTTCTTCTAATTCTTATTCTTCTTATTCTTCTAATTCTTCTTCTTCTTCTTCTTATTCTTCTTCTTCTTCTTCTCTTCTTTCTTCTCCTTCTATTCTGCTTCTTCTTCTTCTTCTTTCTTATTATTCTTCTTCTTCTTCTTCTTCTTTTTCTGATTCTTAATTATTCTTCTTCTTCTTAATTCTTCTTCTTCTTATTATTCTTCTTCTTCTCTCTTAATCTTTTTGTTCTTGTTCTCTTTTGTTCTTCTTGTTCTTGATCTTGTTGTTGTTGTTGTTGTTGTTGTTGTCTTCTTCTTTTTTCTTTTTCTTCTTCTTTTTTCTTCTTCTTCTTCTCCTTCTTCTCCTTCTTCTTCTTCTTCTTCTTCTTCTTCTTCTTCTTCTTCTTCTTCTTCTTCGTCGTCGTCGTCGTCTTCTTCTTCTTCTTCGTCGTCGTCCATCTTTCATCTTTTCTTCTTCTTCTTTCTTTTTTTGTATTGTCTTTTTTGTTGTTGTTGTTGTTGTTGTTGTTGTCGCCCTTCTTCTTCTTTGATTTATTTCTTCTCTTCTTCCACTCCTCTTTTTTTCTCTATCTATGTATACTCCCTACTACTCTTCCTGCTTCTCTTCTTTGTGCTTTTGTTACTGCTCCTCCTCTTTCTCAACCTTTCCTCCTCCTCGTCCTCCGCCTTCTTCTTCTTCTTCTTCTTCTTCGAATTCTTCGAATTCTTCTTTCTTCGAATTCTTCGAATTCTTCTTCTTCGAATTCTTCTTCTTCTTCGAATTTCGAATTTTTCGAATTCTTCTTCTTCGAATTCTTCATCTTATTCCTCGAATTCTTCTTCGAATTCTTCAAATTCTTCTTCGAATTTTTCGAATTCTTCTTCTTCGAATTTCTTCTTCCTCTTCATCTTCTTCTTTTCTTCCTCCTCCTCCTCCTCCTCTTCTTCTTCTTCTTCTTCTTCTTCTTCTTCTTCTTGTCCTCCATCCCCTTCCTGCTCATGCTCCTCCTCCTTTTCTATTCTTGCTGTTCCTTCACCTCGTTTCCCTTGTCTTCTTCTTTTCCTCATTCTTTCTGTTCTGTTCATCCTTTTTCATCTGTCTTTTCCTCATTCTTTCTGTTCTGTTCATCCTTTTTCATCTGTCTTTTCCTCATTTCTTCTGTACTGTTCATCCTTTTTCATCTGTCTTTTCCTCATTCTTTCTGTTCTGTTCATCCTTTTTCATCTGTCTTTTCCTCATTCTTTCTGTTCTGTTCATCCTTTTTCATCTGTCTTTTCCTCATTTCTTTCTGTTCTGTTCATCCTTTTTCATCTGTCTTTTCCTCATTCTTTCTGTTCTGTTCATTCTTTTTCATCTGTCTTTTCCTCATTCTTTCTGTTCTGTTCATTCTTTTTCAGCTGTCTTTTCCTCATTCTTTCTGTTCTGTTCATTCTTTTTCATCTGCATTATCAATTCTATTTTAGCCCCTGTGTGTTATGCCTTCGTCGTTCGTTCATCAGATGTGTATAGCATATACAGACTAGTCAACAACTAGTGATGTATCCTGGATTACATTCTTTACTTGCGAGTATAAACACGCAGGATTATTAACCAATGATATAAAAATCAACTACACTATGTATATATATAGAATATATATATTTATATATTATATATTCGATATTATAAATATAGTTATATCAGAATCAAAAAATGACTTGGAGAATATTTCGATTCCGGGTCGACCTGTAGAAACTCAGAATAACTGTCGTTGTTGTGGCAGCGAATATTTCGACAGGGTCGCCCTGTCTTCTTCAGCTCACTGTTGTTGTTGTGGCAGCGAGGCCTGGGGGGGCGATGGGGTGTGGGGTGAACGGTTGTCAGGATCTGATCGTAGATGAGGGGGGGGGGGGGGGAAGTTAAAAGCCTTGATCTCTGTTCAGGCTGGGGCGTCTGGTCTTAATTTCGATAGCTTCTTTAACTTTTCTTTTTTTGTGTTTCAATATGTTCCTAGAGATGTTTTCTTAATGGGAATAAATAGACATAACAAAGGTCTGATTATTTAGACATAACAAGGGTCTGGTTGGTCTAAAACAGAGATGTCTTTCTTTACCTTTTTTTTTGTGTGCCTCTGTTTTGAGACCTTCAGTATATATTATTTTGTGTTTTTCTGGGAAACAGAACAGCAACATTTTTTTCAGCTCGTCTTTTGTATTATGGATTGAATGTGGAAATACATAATATATCAAAACATTTTGCACCCAGCCAGCCAGAAGAAGTAAGTGACTGTCTATTTGCCCTTCGTCTTCATTGTCCTCAATGTTATTTGTCTGACCTTAAGAACACCCCGTAGGTCAAAACGAGTTGTACTTGTCTTAAAATGTGTGTGTTCCATCGTTTGGAGGCTCAATAATTCTGTTTTTGCTCTAATATCAAAACATATAAGGAGACATTTTTTTTCACTTAAATGCATATCAAATGAGAACAGCAGTAAAGTTTTGCTCGTGGTGTCTTGCCATGGCAGGGGAGATATAACAGTTCCCTGACGTGGACATTGGGGGAGCTTAGCTGGAAATGTTGGTGACAATGACGAAACGGCGTTTTGTACCTGGAGTAATATAAATCACATGTAGAGTGAACCTTAATTCTTGTTATAGACTCAGTGATTTAACAGGGGTAAAACCTTTCGTTCATTAACTCAATCGAGCCTTGTCGGAAGCGGGGTTTCCGACACTGTTCACATCGCTTGAAGGCGTATCGGACGCATACTTTCGACAGAGTTTGACGATGTTTAAAATCATACCGCCTTTTATTAAAGGGCAATAAATCTCGTTTCAGGGACAGCTTAGGGCCATCTTTTGCATTTGCTTCCCTTAGACCATTCTTCGTGTATTCTGTAATAGTTTTTAAAGAGATTTGAATTGATCTACTCTCAGTTCCCGCGATCACACGATTTTGAACACGATCACACGACGACTTTGAGTGGATCAAGTATTTTGTGGTCACATTCTTGTGTTTTATGCAGTTGCCATACATGTACTATTCTCTGTAGGTCATAACAAGTGCTCAGAAGGAGACGGGAAAAGTTGTAAGGTGGAGTATCATATGACGGTTTGTGATGTGTGCAGAACTCTGGAAATGCTTTCAGGTTCGGAAGGAATCTAGCCCTGTGGGAAGGGGAGTCCCACTCCGTGTGTCAGACACTCACCCACTTCCTACCTTGCCCTTGAATCCCTGGCGTTTCTTCATATCCACAATGCCCGGAGCACCTACTCCACCTGAAGCCTCTCTATTCCCCCTGGATCCTACTCTTCCCGGAGCCCCTACTCCGCCTCAATCCTCTACTCCTCCTCGATCCCTACTCCTCCTGGATCCCCTACTCCACCTCAAGCCTCTACTCCTCCTGGACCCCCTACTCCTCTGGATCCCTACTCCTCCTCAAGCCTCTATTCCTCCTGGATCCCTACTCCTCCTGGATCCCCTACTCCTCCTCAAGCCTCTATTCCTCCTGGATCCTTACTCTTCCCGGAGCCCCTACTCCTCCTCAAGCCTCTATTCCTCCTCGACCCCTACTCCTCCTGGACCCCCTACTCCACCTCAAGCCTCTACTCCTCTGGTTCCCTCCTCCTGGTTCCCTACTCCTCTGGTTCCTACTCCTCCTGGACCCCCTACTCCACCTCAAGCCTCTACTCCTCCTGGTTCCCTACTCTTCCAGGACCCCCTACTCCACCTCAAACCTCTACTCCTTCTGGATCCCTGCTCCTCCTGGAGCCCCTACTCCTCCTCAAGCCTCTACTCCTCCAGAATCCCCCTACTGCTCCTAGAGCCCCTACTGCTTCTCAAGTCTCTACTCTCTTCTCCTGGAGCCTCTTCCCCTCTTTTCCGTGAGCTGCTGTGAGTTACTCCAGCAACATGTTGTGTAGGTTATTCTCCACTGTTGCCTTCCTTAAAACTGCAATGGTGAACGCCGGTTAAACTCTCCCGTTGTTTAGTCCACCAAAGTAGTAGTCTTCTCGACTTGTTTGATATGTGATCACTGTCACCTCCCTTGAGATTGCCCCCCTTGACATTTTTTCCTTCTTGCTCTGCACACCATGTTTTGTAGAGAAAGAATCTTTGGTTGTTTCTGCAATATCTCCTTATTGGCAGAACTGGATCATATTTCTCTTGAATGCTTCCACTCCCTCTTTAATTCATGGCTTGGAACTGTTGGTATACTTCCGTCGCCAGTAAGGGCGTGGGGATAAACTAACGACTGAAAAACCTTCAGGAATATGAGGTAACTTGACGCACGAGTTTGGCGAGGAAGCACAATTCCCAAATTATTGCTATACTCGCAGCTTATCTCTTCTGCAATTCTGTTTGTCATTTTGACTGGTGTTAATCCCTGTGAATTGCATTTCACTCTGTGAATTGTGCTCAGTAGTCCACCACAGTATTGTGAATTGTCATGTATATGATTTGTCGTGTATATTGTGAGTGGTATTGTCATGAGTAGGGGCGATTTAAATGTTTGCAAGTTAACCGTTTGTGTGTCACAGAAAGTGTGTTTACACATCTTTATTTTGAGTTTACTTGGCGCTTTGTATGTTAGTACCAGTAGATTAGAACTTTGGAATCGGTGGGAGGAGGTGGGGGGGGGGGGGGGGGGGGAAGGCAGTGGAAGGGGCGCTGGTTTATAGTCCACAAGCGAGCACTGCTTTAGAAATACAGAAACAGTTTAACTTGCATTCATCTCCCTCTCCCGTCGCCTTCTATATCATCACAAAAACACAACACACTCTCATGTTTCAGCCATGCTGCTGTCATAACACTGACCATCCATTGTCCGTGAGGACCCGTCATTTTCCCATCATTAAAGTAACAGAGACTCCAAACTACAGTGGACTGCCTACATGTCAGTGTGTGTCATGAACGGAGGGCTATTTCTCAGTGAGCCACCTGTCTGCGTGGGGGGCTGATAATGGCAGAGAGAGATGAGCTGGTAATAGCCAGAGTGGGTGTGCTCTCCATGTCTTCTCGGGACTTTGAAACCAAACAA
>JADBJO010002054.1:75000-77500 GCA_016801955.1 Conus betulinus
GGGGGTTTTGTGGTAATGAAAAGTCTATCAGCATGAGCAGAATAAATTGCTGGGCAGAAGAAATGATGAAAGTTGTGACTGCATTGTTCCCTACCCCTCAATCCCTTCCCCAGCAGTCTGTACCCACTCTCCACATCTTTCTCCTTGGAACCAGACGCCAGTCATGCTGCTTCAGTCTCTGAAGCTTTGAGGCGGAGACTGGCAAAGGCAACAGCCGAGATTGCCTGACCTACCCCCCAGTTTCC
Source organism: Conus betulinus (assembly GCA_016801955.1). Classification (NCBI taxonomy): domain Eukaryota; kingdom Metazoa; phylum Mollusca; class Gastropoda; order Neogastropoda; family Conidae; genus Conus; species Conus betulinus. Next base: position 75,246 of record JADBJO010002054.1, read on the forward strand.
TCCGGCTGGGAGACGGCCGTTGAGGCAGGAAACGAAGTTGGCTTTACAATAGTGCAGAAAGTGTACATACAATGGTTAGAGCATTGGCCGGTTGAGTAAAGGTCGTAAGTTTGAACTACTCGAGGGAGCCGATTTTCGCGCTTGGAAACTGTGTGTCTACCTAGCAGCAAAGGGGTACTTGATTCAGGTCAGGGAAGATTAAGATGGGGCAATGACAGGGATGGTCTCCTCCTCAATCATGCCATGAGCCCCACTCGTGGGCAAACTTCCGATAGTTCACTGCCGTTATGGCCAGTTGGTAAAGGGAAATCGAACTGCTTTGGATCAAACAGAGCTTTTTCAAAAGATAGTCTTACAATTTCATCCATGGAAGGAGCAACAATAAGCCTAGAGCTTATACTGTAGTCTAAAACATGCATTAGACTGACAATGTACAAGAAAATGGGTGAACAGAGACACTTTCTGTTACAAACAAAAAAACACTTTCAGATACACGGTTAACACAATGCACTATTAATTAAAAAAAAAGTAATTTTATGAATAAATACAGCAACAATGGAGAAACAAAGAAAACAAATGGGAGAGAGAATATCGGCATCTCTTCACAAAATAATGGAAACGTTTGAAAGCAAAAAGTTCAACCCCATACTTCGTGCTACCAGAAAGAATAATGCCCAAACTCTCCAGCCCGTAATATATGTTCTATTTAGAATTAATTCGAATCAGACATGAATTTCCAAACGCTCTCTAATTAACCTATTAGATGCAGAATGAAAGTCAGCATTACCATGATAGAAAATCTGGACTTGTATAGACCTCTTGAAACGGTGTAGAATAGTTTTGGCGACATCTACATTAAACATTGACAAATAGTGTTCAGCTGTTTCTCTTTCAATCCCACCAGCACAACCTGGGCTATTCACAAGTAATGACTGAACATAGCGTTCTTTAAAACCAGTAACACCAAAGTGAAGGCAACAGTGTTCTTTGCTTTTGAGTTTACAGGTCCAACAGAATCGTGATCAGAAAAGTAATATTTAAACGCACGTAGGTCATTACATAAATAAGAATGTAGGTTTCTGGATTCTGGATTCAACATTAGAAAAGTAGTTAAGGACTCACAATCAAAACGTATTTGGAGAATATTTCTACAGGATCGCCCTGTCTTCTTCAGCTCACTGTTGCTGCTATGGCTGCGAGACCTGGTGGGGCGACTGTTGTGTGGGGTGAACGGTTGTCAGGATCTGATTGCAGATAGGGGGAAGTTCAAAGCCTTGATCTCTGTTCAGGCTGGGGCGTCTGGTCTTGATTTCGATGGCTTCTTTAACTTTTCTTTCTGTGAGAAAGGGATCTATGGTTAAGATGGTTTCTTGGGGGGCTGAAACTGTGGCCTGTGGCTTGTAGGTGCTCGTGTATAGCAGAAGTAGATCGGTTTTGGTGTCCTGTAGGTGGATGGTGAGTGATCTTTTGTCTCACCCCACACAACAGTCGCCCCACCAGGCGTTGCTGCCACAATAGCAACAGTGAGCTGATGAAGACAGGGCGAAATGTTCTCCAAGTAAGTTTTGATTCCGAGTCCTAAACTACTTTTCTAATAATAGGTCATTACAGGTTTTAATCTGATCTGATTAACAGGTCAAAACATCTGTGGCAGCAGGAACAAACTTTTTTTTGTGTGTGTACATTTCAGATTTGCATCCTGAGACTGTGCACTCTAAATGTCTTCGACTATGATAAAGAGTTCCTTCTGAAACCAGTTTAGGACTCTGCCTACATTTTAGGATTATGCCATAAATCATTTTGAAATACAATGTAAGTGTGCGTTTCCTTCTTCTTTCTTTTAAATGTGTTAACACCTTGATTCATAATAAAAGTTTTAACAGCATTGTGATCTGTCACAAAAAGGCAAATTGTTGGAAGCTGAGGAGCGGAGGCGGGTGGAGGAGTGCTAACGGGGAAGGGACAGGAGGTATCCGGTCTGTTTCAATTTCACAAAGGAGGTGTCAATGAATGTGAAAACTGTCGATACACGCTGTAGGCCTTGATCTCATCTCATCTGTAAAACCACACAAAACTACAGTGTGCGGAGTTTAAAGGTAGACTGCGGAATGAATGATGAATCTAAAGGAAAAGACTTGAAAAGAGAGTGTGATGGACATGGCTGAGCAGAAATGACTGAGCTGCTCATTGCTCCAACGCAATGGCCAGACTTTGAATTCCTGGCTAACATTCAATGTGTGCGTGTGTGTGTGTGT
>JADBJO010002054.1:85000-95000 GCA_016801955.1 Conus betulinus
AAAAAATCTTCTGTAGAGCCAAGAAGTACAAAACCCAGATCCTTGCTCATGAGAACTTATCCTTTCTCATGTTAACTTCCTGATTATCATCATTATTGGTAATTAGTTACAATGGATTGTTTTCAACTTTGTGATTGTGCTTGACACTTTACGGTTACTGTTGATTGTCACATATGTGATTAGGATCATGTTCTTGGGAGTGTTGGTTGCCACGAGCAGAACCAACGTCAACGTTGATGTGGTAACTGTTTGTGCGTCAAATACAATGTTTCCACGCATCTTTATTTTGGATTTACCGCTTAATTTGTATTATCTAGAGTATTTATTAGACTTTTGGAACTGATGAAGGGGGGGGGGGGAAGGGGAGGGTGGGGGGGTCATTGCTTTAAAATCCCAGGAGAACACTGATTCAGATGCACAAAACAAGATTTTATGTAGCTTCGCATTATAACATATCATCAACAAACAAACAAACAAAACCAGTCACGTTCCGGCCCTGTTGTTGTGCCTGTACTGATCTCCATCCATCTTCAGTGAGGACCACTTCTTTTCACATCATTAAGTAACAGACGTGGTAAACAACGGTGGGGTTGCTACAAAATCAGTGTGTAACACGACGAGAGGTGACTGTTCTTAGTGAGCCAGCAGTCTGTTAGGAGCTGGTAATAGCAGAGCAAGGATGAGCTGATGACAACCAGCAGGGGCGTGAGGTCCAGGTATCCTGGGGAATTTTGAAAAACAGAACTAGACATCAAAACCATGAGTTTTCTTTGTTCTCTGTTCTGTTGACCATCATCGTCCACTCTCAACTCCTGTCTGTCCTAAGAAAATAAACACTGCGGGTCATTGAACTGCATGGCCTACTTTGGGGACAGCATACTGACCACAGTACTTTGTGGTGAGAAGTAGGCGGAGCTAGACGTGCGAAGATGAAGAGGCGTGGCAGCAAAAAAGGGGGGGGGGGGGGGGGGGGGGGGGGGGGGGGCAGAGGGAGGGGGAGGGTAAGAGCTGGAGTGGCAGCTGCCCCTCTCACTATGATGAGGAGATGAGGGAAAGTGGAAGGGGGGGGGGGGGGAGGAGGAGAGGGACTGCGGCATGTCCAGTCCAGCGAAGGGTTCTGGAGACTTTTATATGATTCTATTCCTATCACGAACAGCATTTGAGTCACGCATGTACTAGTACAGGCACGTGGTCAGTTACAAAATGACACCAGGACTGACATTTGGTCAGTCAGACATGACGCCAGTACAGAGACCTGGTCAGTCAGACATGACGCCAGTACAGAGACCTGGTCAACCAGACATGACGCCAGTACAGAGACCTGGTCAACCAGACATGACGCCAGTACAGAGACCTGGTCAACCAGACATGACGCCAGTACAGAGACCTGGTCAACCAGACATGACGCCAGTACAGAGACCTGGTCAGTCAGACATGACGCCAGTACAGAGACCTGGTCAGTCAGACCATGTCACGTCAGTACAGAGACCTGACGTCAGTCAGACATGGTCGCCAGTACAGAGACCTGGTCAGTCAGACATGACGCCAGTACAGAGACCTGGTCAATCAAACATGACGCCAGTACAGAGACCGTTCCTGGTCAGTCAGACATGACGCCAGTACAGGGCCTGGTCAACCAGACATGACGCCAGTACAGAGACTGGTCAGTCAGTCTGACGCCAGTACAGAGAGACCAGGTCAGTCAGACATGACGCCAGTACAGAGACCTGGTCAATCAGACCCTGACGCCAGTACGGAGTGACTGGTCAACCAGACCTGACGCCAGTACGGAGACCTGGTCAGTCAGACATGACGCCAGTACGGAGACCTGGTCAGTCAGACATGACGCCAGTACAGAGACCTGGTCAACCAGATATGACGCCGGTACGGAGACCTGGTCAGTCAGACATGACGCCAGTATGGAGACCTGGTCAGTCAGACATGACGCCAGTACAGGACATGGTCAGTCAGACATGACGCCAGTACAGAGACCTGGTCAATCAGACATGACGCCAGTACAGGACATGGCCAGTCAGACATGACGCCAGTACAGAGACCTGGTCAATACGACATGACACCAGTACGGAGACCTGGTCAGTCAGACATGACGCCAGTACAGGACCTGGTCAGTCAAACATGACGTCAGTACAGAGACCTGGTCAGTCAGACATGACGCCAGTACAGAGACCTGGTCAATACGACATGACACCAGTACGGAGACCTGGTCAGTCAGACATGACGCCAGTACAGGACCTGGTCAGTCAGACATGACGTCAGTACAGAGACCTGGTCAGTCAGACATGACGCCAGTACAGAGACCTGGTCAGTCAGACATGACGCCAGTACAGAGAGACCTGGTCAATCAAACATGACGCCAATACAGAGACCTGGTCAGTCAGACATGACGCCAGTACAGGGCCTGGTCAACCAGACATGACGCCAGTACAGAGACCTGGTCAGTCAGACCTGACGCCAGTACAGAGACCAGGTCAGTCAGACATGACGCAGTACAGAGACCTGGTCAATCAGACCTGACGCCAGTACGGAGACCTGGTCAACCAGACCTGACGCCAGTACGGAGACCTGGTCAGTCAGACATGACGCCAGTACGGAGACCTGGTCAGTCAGACATGACGCCAGTACAGAGACCTGGTCAAACCAGATATGACGCCGGTACGGAGACCTGGTCAGTCAGACATGACGCCAGTATGGAGACCTGGTCAGTCAGACATGACGCCAGTACAGGACATGGTCAGTCAGACATGACGCCAGTACAGAGACCTGGTCAATCAGACATGACGCCAGTACAGGACATGGCCAGTCAGGACATGACGCCAGTACAGAGACCTGGTCAATACGACATGACACCAGTACGGAGACCTGGTCAGTCAGACATGACGCCAGTACAGGACCTGGTCAGTCAAACATGACGCCAGTACAGAGACCTGGTCAGTCAGACATGACGCCAGTACAGAGACCTGGTCAGTCAGACATGACGTCAGTACAGAGACCTGGTCAGTCAGACATGATGCCAGTACAGAGACCTGGTCAGTCAGACATGATGCCAGTACAGACAGTCAGTCAGTCCAACATGACACCAAGAGAGACATTTGGTCAGTCAGATGTGACACCAATACAGACATTTGGTCAGTCAGATGTGACACCAATACAGACATTTGATCAGTCAGATGTGACACCAAGAGAGACATTTGATCAGTCAGATGTGACACCAATACAGACATTTGGTCAGTCAGATGTGACACCAATACAGACATTTGATCAGTCAGATGTGACACCAATACAGACATTTGGTCAGTCAGATGTGACACCAATACAGACATTTGATCAGTCTGATATGACACCAATACAGAATTTGATCAGTCATCATGAGACACCATTACAGACATTTGATCAGTCAGATGTGACACCAATACAGACATTGCATTGAGTCAGATGTGACACAGATACAGACACTTGGTCAGTCCAACATGACACCAGTACAGACAGAAGGTCATTCAAACTTAACACAACACATTTTGACATCCAGTGAAATAAGACAAATCTCCACTGGTCTGTATTTTTGTTGTGACCAACATGGTAAGGGACGTGGAATGTGTACAGTTCTTTCCATTGTCCACTCACGACGTCGCTGATTTGCCTCTGTGACGTATTGTCTTAACTGTACCATGAAAGACGGTCTTGAAAGAAGTCAAGATGAGAGACATGCCCCCCCCCCCCCCCCCCCCCCCCCCCCCCCCCCCCCCCCTCCACTGTACCCTGTAGCATAATCTGGGGAGGGTCATGACGAAACCTATTCCCCCTTCTTCATCGCACTCTGCTCAATGGTTTTAGACAGGGAATCATTGTCAGACCCATATCAGCTTTCCTTTGTATCCTATAGTATGGTCAGCGTCACGCCAGGAACTGAACCATTTCCACTCCACCTGCCTCAGAAGACTCGTGGGCATTAAGTGGCAAGATAAGATCCCGGACACTGAAGTCCTCACTTGTGCTGGCCTGCCTAGCATCTTCACCATCCTGATGCAGTCACAGCTTCGCTGGGCAGGTCATGTAGTTCGCATGCCAGACCATCGGCTGCCAAAGGAACTATTGCTTGGCGAACTACAGCAAGGAAAGCGCTCTCATGGAGGGCCAGAAGAAACGTTTCAAAGACAACCTCAAATCTTCCCTGAAGGCTTTCAACAACGGCCACACAACATGGGATCAGACCGCCCAGGACAGAGACGGGTGGCGATCAGTTGTCCCGTAAAGGTGCAGAGACCTATGAAAGCAACAGAATTGCTGCAGCTGAGCAGCGCAGGATGATCAGGAAGACCAGCGCCAACAGATCTCCAACTGCCGCCACCATCCCCTGTCCATACTGTGATAGATCTTTCCGGGCGCAGATCGGCCTGACCAGCCATCTACGCGCTCACCCCCGATCCCAGGATGACTAGATGGTCTTCGTCGTCTCGACGGACAAACAACACATAGTATGGTTTAGGATATAAAGATACAGCAGGATACCAGTTCACCCTCCATTGTACCCAGAAAAAATAGTTTTGGACAAGGAATCGAGGTGCGATACGTAGCCATTCTCCTTTAGCTCCATAGAATGATCTTGGACCGAAAATCATCGTGCGATACATATTTACCCCCACATTGTACTCTGTAGAAAGTCCTTGGACAAGGCGTGATGGTGGGATATATGTCCACCCTCTGCTGTATGCTGCAGAATAGTCTTGAACAGGGATTTACGGTGAGATGCCTATCCAGTCTCTACTGTACTCTGCCGAATGGTCTTGAACAGCGAGTCAGGACTGAATGCGGCTCTACGCTAAGCACGGTCACCGTGTTTGGGATGGTGGCAAAGAGAGATGCGAGTGTGTTGATCTGTCACCGGAGAGAGTCATGCTTTCGAGTTTCTAGCGTGAGGCGTGACAAGTTGTCTAAACAACTGTTTTCCGGGGACAAGTGATGGGTGGAATAATAGTGGGACACATTCTAAGCAGAGAGAAGAGAGGAGGGGTAGTACACAACACAATCTGTTAAGGATGAAGCAGTGTGCACAATATGCGGGTGTAGACGACCACATTGGCTGGGCCATTCCATCTCAGACAGGAGTCGCAATGGCTCTGCGGCATCAGTTGTCTGCTTTGCTATCTGTCTGAAACAGCAGTCTGTACGCTCTGACCTCTTGTCTGTACCCGTCTGTTTACACCAACGTGAGGAAGAAAGGCGTTTTCACCAAAGATAAAAAACACACAATGTAGGGTATGGCATCGCATCGCCACATTAGGATCTACCTCGGCTTCACATGCACCCGAATTGGGCTCTAAAACTTTTCTGTATCTTGCAATATCATCTCCCTTCTCCCCTTCGTCTATCCACGCCCTCTCAACCTCTCTCTCTCTCTCTCTCTCTCTCTCTCTGTCTCTCTCTCTCTCTCTCTCTCTCTCTCTCTCTCTCTCTCTCTCTCTCTCTCTCTCTCTCTGCGAACTCTTTGTGTACAGACCTTTGGCCTCACAATAAATGGCGCGGCGTTAAACGCGCGTCAAGCGTCAAGCGTCAAGCGTCTCTCTCTCTGTCTCTCTGTCTCTCTCTCTCTCTCTCTCTCTCAAGGAGCAGCAGCTGAACCAGACGTGACACCGATAAATCACATCATGCTGGTGTTGCAAGACGATCCCTTTGTGTCGTATTGGCAGGAGGTGGGTGACACTGGAGATGCGTTTACAGGCGTGTAGGAGAAAAGAGGGGGGGTGTCGTTTAGCTCACCATGACGAGTAGGAATCACACCACTCTTGAAACGTGTTCCATCGGAGCGATGTTGTGGCGTTGTCTAGCTGGAATGAATAACATTGTTGTGTCTGAAAGACCCAGGCGTGCTGTTCAGGTAATTCAAGAACCATCTGATTGCCTGCGTCATCCAAAGAACATGATACAGCTAATTCTGAAGTACCTGTTTGACTATTGGCTTTCTTTCGTTTCGCATTACCCATGCACGCACGCACGCATGCATGCACGCACGCGCGCGCGCTCACTCACACACACACACACACACACACACACACACACACACACACACACAAACGCACGCACGCGCGCGCGCACGTACTTAGGCTCACACGCACCCACGTGCGCATGTGTCCATGCACACACACACACACACACACACACACACACACACACACACACACACACGAACGCGCGCGCGCGCACGCACGCACGCACGCACGCACGCACACAAAGAGAGCATGATAGAGCACAGCGCGTTCACACACCCTCTCACGTCATAACTACACTTTGCCCGCCAAACCACGCTGTACTGTCTTTACCTTCAGCTCATGTGTACTTTACAGCGTTAGGAAGCTTCAAACTAGTTTTGTTTCAAAGCAGCAAAGTGGAGAGAGAGAGAGAGAGAGAGAGAGAGAGAGAGACAGAGAGAGACAGAGAGAGACAGAGACAGACCAGACAGACAGACAGACAGACAGAGACACACAGAGACAGACAGAGACAGATATCTTAAATACTCCAATATTTTTTCATTTATAGACGACTCTTTATATATTCAGACTAGAGGGGTGGGGTGGGGTGGAACAAAACAAGTCGTCATTAGAATAGGACACCGTTCACAAACAAACCAGGCTCAAGAGGTGAATTTTTCAAACTTACATGACCACTTGATACGGGTCAATACAACACAATTAGATAAATAACACACCATTATAATAATAATAATAAAAAAAAAACACTCGAAAGAATCGTACATTAAGTGTGTGTTTCATATAATTGTTATATTACATGGAAGTGAAAAACAACAACAACACAACAACCGAACAATAGCATCAAATTGAGAAACCATCATCAACAAATTTGCAAACAGGATGTCAAGTACAAGAACAGACACTACAGAAAGAGAGCAAGTTGTATTCTGCTATGTACTATGCTAAAATCTCTCTTCAGTTCTTTCCCTTGAATTTCGATCACCGGTGATCGACGGGTTTCTTCCCGGAATTATGGTATTTAAACAACATTTTTTTTGTTATCTGAAGCAATATATCGCCTAAAAAATTCGAAACAGACACATTCATCTTTTTTAAAAAAAAATTATTGTTATTTAGAAATAATGCGCAGAATGTTACGAAAAATTACGAAAAACCCATGCAAAATGCAAAAATCTCAAAAACTGTTGAGAGTTAAAAAAAAAAAAATCCTCGTTATACTAAAGCTGATGAGCAAGTTTCTTGTGAAGGTATGACCTGTTGTTACTATAACTTCCTCACTGACTCGCTCTATCCTGATGAAAAATTGAACCATCTGCGGAGATCAAAAGGGAATGTGTCAATACTGCCTCTTTCTCAGAGCCGCATGGCAATTGTACCTGTAACCTAATTCATTGAATGGGTATGTTTCTACACGAACGGGGACAAGAGAGAGCAAAGGGGATATTGTTACAGGGGTAGACGAGTTTAGAGAGGGGAAAAGGAAGTATGAAACGATCTTTATATTTCAGTGAAGGAACGGAAGAATAAGCGGTAAATAATCTCTGATACCTGACCCTCCTAAATGAAAAGATGATGAATACAAAATCAAAATTCAAACATGAACAAAGAAATTAAGACATCAAAGTTGCATAAAGCACCTAAATGATACACATTCAGCGAATTATCAGGCCATAAGACAAACACGCAAATAAAACAATTTTGAAATTAGCACATGGTAATAAAGAGTCAGTGAATACAATGAAACATATGTACCGTCAATTTGAAATTCAGTAATAGTACACACACATAATCCTCTCCTCACCCGCCACACCCCTCTCTACCCCAGCGCACACGCACATGCAGAGAAAGGGGGGAAGGACATTTAGGGAAGGGGTGGGGAAGGGTGAAAAACGACCAAATAAGAAGAGAGGGTGAAAGACAGAGTAGCCGTGTCTTGTTTGAGAAAATGGGTCGAGTCGAGGAGGACACATGACTTCTTTGAGAAAATGGGTCGAGTCAAGGAGGAAATATGATTTCTTTGAGAAAATGGGTCGAGTCAAGGAGGAAACATGACTTGCTTGAGAAAATGGGTCGAATCAAGAAGGAAACATGACTTGCTTGAGCAAATGGGTCGAGTCAAAGAAGAAACTTGACTTCCACATGTTGAAATTCTACAAAAAGGGATATCAGCCTCAACACCACAGCTGTTTGTGAGTGAGCTGATGTTGACGAGCCAATTTCATCGTGTTATGCTAGTTATCAAGGACACAGACGGAGTGTGGAACATTCTGGACTAGACGCACTATCCGTCAGTTCCAGTCTCCTGGCCAAAACTCCGACCAACTGGCTCCTCTGGCACCAGACTGCCAAAATGGTGTGATACATGCCCGTCCGGGTCCGCTACACCACTCTTCTTTCCATTACGTCTGTGAACACATTTCTACTCTCACCTCCCTCGTTCCCTCCTTCCCACAATACACACATGGGGTGTCGTACAACGCCAGCATCACGTGATGTATTGTTGGTGTCACTTTTTTTTTTTCAACTGTTGCTCTTTTGGATTGAGAGAGAGAGAGAGAGAGAGAGAGAGAGAGAGAGACAGACAGATATACACACACAAACGCGCACGCGCGCGCACACACACACATATACATACACACACACACACACACACACACACACACACACACACACACACACACACACACACACACACACGAACACACACACACACACACACACACACACACACACACACACACACACACACACACACACACATGCACACACTTACTCTCACACACACACACACTCACATACACACACGCGCGCGCACGCGCGCGCATGCACGCACACACACACACACACACACACACACACACACACATGCACATACACACACGGACACACACAAGCGCGCGCGCGCGCGCGCGTACACACACACACACACACACACACACACACAAACACTATTCTCTGGATGCACGCAGTGACCTCTAAAACATGTGCCCGCCAATCGGCTTTATGGACAACAGCAACACACCGGCCAATGTAAGCAAACATCAACCCAATACGTTACTTTGTATACAGCTGTCTGAGGCATGACGTCAGATTTTTATCGTTGATAAATGGATCTCTCTCTCTCTCTCTCTCTCTCTCTCTCTCTCTCTCTCTCTCTCTCTCTCTCTGTATGTGGAGGGGGGGGGGGGGGAGGGGCGCTCGAGCTTGCGCTTGTGTGTAATTTGAGGGTTAGAATGGAGGAGTTGGAAACTTGAGGCAGTCGGGGAATGAGAGTAAGGAAGGCGGGGACTGCGTCTCATTTTAAACACGATTTATCTGCACATGTCGATTGAAGAGGGATACATGCACAGACGAACCGATGGAAGCCAGGCGATTCCATCTAGAGGAGACAAAGGGGAGACAATACAGCCTGTGCATCACCAGTTCTCTCCCTTCTCATCTGTTCACTGTCTCCGGATGCACGCAGTGACCTCTAATACAGGTGCCCGCCAATTGGTTTTATGGACAACAGCAAGACTCTGGCCAATGTAAGCAAACATCAAAACAACATGTTACATTGTATACAGCTGTCTAGGATGGGACGTGAGATTTCTATCGTTGATGAATGGATCTCTCTCTCTCTCTCTCTCTCTCTCTCTCTCTCTCTCTCTCTCTCTCTCTCTCTCTCTCTCTGGGCCTCCTAAATCTTCCATCAGAACTTTCTGAACAATGTAACTTTTTCATGTGTTGTGTGTTGTGTCTAATTCGCTGTTTGATGTATCCTTGATTCTACAGCTCCACTCTTCAGTCATAAAGTCTGGAAAGTATCTGTCTGACTGCTTGGCATTTGCTGAAACACTTGGGATATTTGTCGGAGAACCAGCACCGGCCGTTGTTGACTATTTACAACGAGTCAGCGACGTTACTGGTCTGGGCAATTAGTACTTTGTCTGCGCGTAAGAACAGACAATATGAAGCAAATTTGAAACGATTCTCTCCTGATTATTGCATTTACT
>JADBJO010002054.1:102500-107500 GCA_016801955.1 Conus betulinus
GAGAGAGAGAGAGAGAGAGAGAGAGAGAGAAAGAGTGCGAGAGATCGAGAGAGGGAGAGAGACAGACAGACAGACAGGCAGGCAGACAGACAAAACAGACAGTGATAGACAGTGTGTGTGTGTGTGTGTGTGTGTGTGTGTGTGTGTGTGTGTGTGTGTGTGTGTGTGTGTGTGTGTCTATCTGTCTGTGTTGTTTGTTTGCGTGTGTGTGTGTGTGTGTGTGTGTGTGTGTGTGTGTGTGTGTGTGTGTGTGTGTGTGTGTGTGCGTGTGTGTGCGAGAGAGAGAGAGAGAGAGAGAGAGAGAGAGAGAGACAGGCAGAGAGAGAGAGAGAGAGAGAGAGAGAGAGAGGAGAGAATGAAAGAGAGGAGGAACAATAAACACACAGGCACGTGGAGGGGAAGAGAGATTGACGCTCACTTAACAATCCCCACTCAGCTCTCTGAAACAGTGCAACAAAGATTGAGGAAAGCGGTAAAAAGTAACACATCAGCGGTGACAGAGAGAGTAACCAGAGACAGACAGACAGAGACAGACAGACAGACAGACAGACAGACAGATCAACAGAGACCGAGACAGACAGAGAAGAGAGAGAGAGAAGAAGAGAAAAGAGACACAGACAGAGTGAGACTGACATACGTACTTACAGACAGACAGACAGATCAGGGAAAGAGCGAGAGCATCACACAGACCAAGACACAGATGGTAACTCAGACATGTGACGTCACAGACTCACCTCTCCAGACTGATCAGAACGAGGTTGAGAACAGCAGCCAGAGCGGAGGCCGTCTCCACAAAGCCAGACAACTTGCACAGGTAGGCGGAGAGCTTCCAATCGGTCAGGAAGTGACGTAACACCTCGTGCGGGATACAGACGGCCAGGAACAGCACGTCGGCCACCGCCACGCTGAGGAGACACGGGAAGGTGACACAGCGAGCGGGGCGCCACACAACACAGCACGGCGATCACCAGCACGTTCCCCGAGATGCCCAGGAGGAAGGTCACCACCTGGACCACTACCACCACCACGAAGTTGGGCTCCCGCACCCAGGGCAAGGTCAGCAGGTGCACGTCGCCCGAGTAAGGGAAGAAATCTACATGATCGCCGTAAGCGTTGGGATCCAGGAAAGACGGAAGCGATCCAGACCCGTTGCTGCTTCTGCTGTTGCTGCTGATGTTGGTGAGGGTGGTGAGGATGCTTCCATCCTGACCTCTGACGTTGTGGGGTGGGGGGAAAGCGGTGCGGTGGTGGAGGTGTTGTGGCTCGAGTGGGGCGGATGGTGAAGGGAGTGAGTGGTGAAGGAGGAAAGGGTCGGGCTGGAAGGTGATGGAATCCATGCGTGTAGTGGTGGAGGTGGTGGTGGTGGTGGTGGTGGTGAGAGGGTGGAGGAAAGGTCGGAGAGGGTGAGGCAGATCGATGTGTTCCAGAGATGTGATTGTCTCTGTCTAGCCTGAGCCTGGGGATGTTTCTAATTCTGTAAACAATCAGAACAGATCAATAGATTCCATCTGTTGACAATATTAGGCATGCTTTCTTGCAACTTTCGTGGAGGTTTTTGGGAAAATGGCATATCGCTGGATTAATTACGCATGAACGTGAACAGCTACAATCAACACAGTCATAGCAAAATACTTGGGGGGGGGGGGGGGGGGGGGGGGGGGGTGAAGAAATGAAATACTAGTTTCCAAGCTTACATTACAAATGCCTGCACATATATCTTCAGAGTCTCTCCCTTACTCTCTCCCAGAGTGATTGTTACTGTTTACAAGTACTACAGTTTCAAAAGTGATATCTGCTACTATCAGTGGCTGAACCACCATGTCAGTGCATGCCAATGTCAATATATGAAAGATTTATGATGAACACGTGCAGTATACGTGTATTAGTAAGCGTACCGCTCATACAATCACAAGTACTTTGGGGACGGGGTGGGGGGACAGGATGGAAGCTAGTCTTACACTTTTTTCCCCATTTTTGTGTTTGTATTTTTCTCTTTTTTTCTTTCTTGCCTTTGCCCCATAATGTAAATGCATTCTCTTTCATTCTCTCTCTCTCTCTCTCTCTCTCTCTCTCTCTCTCTCTCTCTCTCTCTCTCTCTCTCTCTCTCTCTCTCTCTCTCTCTCTCTCTCCTCTCTCTCTCTCTCTCTCTCTCTCTCTCTCTCTCTCTCTCTCTCTCTCTCTCTCTCTCTCTCTCAACAATAACAGTTGAAAACCAATCTTGTTTTATAACAAGAATGTTGAACTCAACAACAACAATTTGAGACCAGTCTTGCCTTGTGAGAAGAAGGTTGAATATGAATATATGCTTGTTTACTTAAATGTGAATCACTGTTCGTTCCTCGTCTGCTGCCAGTTATATCCTCTTTCCACATGGCAATATCACATACTACGTATTGTTTGCGTTACGTGCCATGTGTGAGTATGTACGTGTGTGCGTGCGTGCGTACGTGCGTGCGCGCGCGCGCGCCTGTGTGTGTGTGTATGTGTGTGTGTGTGTGTGTGTGTGTGTGTGTGTGTGTGTGTGTGTGTGTGTGTGTGTGTGTGTGTGTTTCTTTTGTGCTAATATCAATTATTACTGTTCTTATTATTATCATAAATTCTGGATTATGTAATAGTGTTTGTATATCAGTACCCTTTGTTCCTGAAGGGACAAGGATCAGATTGAAAATAAAGTATTTTCTTGCTTATCTGTTGCCCTTTAGAAGAAAGATTATTCATCAATTAATTCATCTTTCTCTCGCGCCTTTAAAAAAAAGTTATTTTCGGCACACGTTTTCCCATATTTCTTATTTGTCGAACACATGTGATTTGGTCAGTGGAGGTAAGATGATCCAGGATCGGGCTATTTTACACAATTCCTAGCCGCTGGTAGAGCTAATGTACCTAAAGACATGTGCTTTTATTTAATTAGGAGAGCTGACCACTTAGACTGTTAGAAGGGTTGTCTCACCGATTGGCTTTTACACTGATTACTCTGTTGTCATCGCTTTGATTTGTATAGGTCATCTTTTTGTATTTTCTACTTTTCACATAGAAACTGTAGCTTGTTTTGCTGTTTCATGATTTTCTTTTGCTTCTTAGGTGGCACCTTTGGTTGGGATTTTGAAAACTCAACAAATATACTATGATATTGCACACCAGCCTTTTTCCGGGATAGCATTGTGCTTAAAACCGAAAAGGCAGAGGAGTCAAGTTACCACTCACCGAGGTCACTGAGGAGAAACAGTCAGGTTTCCAAATGTCGGTATCTGACCAGGAGTTATGATATGTTAGTGTTTCCAAATGTCGGTATCTGACCAGGAGTTATGATATGTTAGTGAGTTTCCTTCCTTTTTGAGATTTTCTTCCCTTAATGCCTAACTGACAGTATGTGCTTGAGTGGGTGAATGGGGAAATAAAAAAATGCTTCTCAAAATGAATCTTCAGCAAGCTTATAGTCTCCAAAGAGGGAGATCATCTCCAATGGGGAGAAAGCTCACTAACATATAACTCCTGGTCAGATACCGGTATTTCGAAACCTGATTGTTTCTCCTCAGTGACCGCGGAAAGGTGCCACCTAAGAAGCAAAAGAAAATCATGAAAGAGCAAAACAAGCTACATTTTCTTGTGAAAAGTAGAAAATATAAAAAGATAACCTCTTAAGACACAAGTGCTGAGGGCCAGTTCTTGGAATGAATCCGCAAGGGACTAAATTACAATGAAACAATAAATTCCAAGGATAAGTACCGAGCACCGTTCCAGCAACTTACAGAGCAGCTAGTGTTGCAATGACTGCAAGAAATATTGAATTATAAACAAAGCTTGCTCTTATGTCTCAGATTGTAGAAATAGGGGGGGGTGGTAAGCCTTCATATCTGCAGTGGTAGATGATTCTGCCTAACTGACAGTATGTGCTTGAGTGGGTGAATGGGGAATAAAAAAATGCTTCTCAAAATGAACCTTCAGCAAGCTTATAGTCTCCAAAGAGGGAGACCATCTCCAATGGGGAGAAAGCTCACTAACATATAACTCCTGGTCAGATACCGGTATTTCGAAACCTGATTGTTTCTCCTCAGTGACCGCGGAAAGTGGTAATTTGACTCCTCTGCCTTTTCGGTTTTAAGAAGAATGCTATACCAGAAAAAGGCTGGTGTGCAATACCATAGTATGTTTTTGTTGAGTTTTCAAAAAAACTAACTAAAAGGTGCCACTAAGAAGCAAAAGAAAATCATGAAAGAGCAAAACAAGCTACATTTTCTTGTGAAAAGTAGAAAATATAAAAAGATAACCTCTTAAGACACAAGTGCTGAGGGCCAGTTCTTGGAATGAATCCGCAAGGGACTAAATTACAATGAAACAATAAATTCCAAGGATAAGTACCGAGCACCGTTCCAGCAACTTACAGAGCAGTAGGTGTTGCAATGTGTCTCAGATTGTAGAAAAGGGGGGTAGTAAGCCTTCATATCTGCAGTGGTAGATGATTCTGCCTAACTGACAGTATGTGCTTGAGTGGGTGAATGGGGAATAAAAAAATGCTTCTCAAAATGAACCTTCAGCAAGCTTATAGTAGTCCAAAGAGGGAGACCATCTCCAATGGGGAGAAAGCTCACTAACATATAACTCCTGGTCAGATACCGGTATTTCGAAACCTGATTGTTTCTCCTCAGTGACCGCGGAAAGTGGTAATTTTGACTCCTCTGCCTTTTCGGTTTTAAGAAGAATGCTATACCAGAAAAGGCTGGTGTGCAATACCATAGTATGTTTGTTGAGTTTCAAAAAAAAAAACTAACTAAAGGTGCCACCTAAGAAGCAACTTGGAATGAATCCGCAAGGGACTAAATTACAATGAAACAATAAATTCCAAGGATAAGTACCGAGCACCGTTCCAGCAACTTACAGAGCAGCTAGGTGTTGCAATGACTGCAAGAAATATTGAATTATAAACAAAGCTTGCTCTTATGTCTCAGATTGTAGAAATAAGGGGGTAGTAAGCCTTCATATCTGCAGTGGTAGACGATTCT
>JADBJO010002054.1:112500-117500 GCA_016801955.1 Conus betulinus
TATACAATGTTTGTTATAGAGGCATTTGTTGCTTAAGGGACACTGTTCTTTTTTAGCACAATTGCAGGATTTCCTTTCTTCACCCTTCTTTGCTGTGTTGCTTTTCATTTTGTTGGATGAATCAATTATATTTTTAAGGTTAGGCATGCATGAATATGATAGTTTGATGGTGTTCTTGTTGAATATTTTGGACATTTGTGTTCTTTTGGGAAGGATGCTGTCAAAATTTTGAAAAATTCTTTTCCTACGTTTTTTTTACTCGTCCATCATATGGAGGGTTGTACCATGTGATTTTCCTTTTCTGCTTTTTTTTTTTTTTGTTTTTGTTCATGTTGTTATCTGGGTTGTATTGTAGTTTGTAGCTGTAACACTTTTTTGCAATGCCTCTTGGTATTCTGCTGCTGCGTTGTTGAATACTCTTTCATTATGTGACAGATTAGATAATCATTAGGTTTCTTGTATGGTTTTATATGTGTTGTTGAGGTCAAGTGTTATGTCTAAGTAGTTCACTACCTTTTTTTTTGCTTCGATGGTGATTTTTAAGTTATGGTTTTGGAAAATTTTGCATAGTTTCTTTTTTCTTGTTTTCATGGTTCTTGGATTGTTGTTTAGCGCGGCGAGGCCGTCCGTCTCTGTACAGTCCGACTTTGTTTTCCGAGTTGCTTTTGGATGTTGGATAGTATAAACAGTCCGACTAGTTCACATGTTTCGGCACCGTCATACGATCCCATGGTCACATCAAATGTTGAGTTTTTATTTGTTTTCTTGATCCGTGTGTATCATTTCTGCTGTAGAGTAAAGTTTTCTTGGTGTGAAAAATGATTTCCATTTCTGACCCTGTTATGTCTGTGTGTGTTTATTAGCAAATTTCAGAGCTTTAGTGAGTAGCTCTTCGTCTATGGATGGGTAGAAGTCTACTATGTCGAATGTGATGAATACTGTGTGTTCTTCTGTTTGTTAAGGTTTTTGAACCATTGGATAACTTCATATGTGTTCTTCCAGAGGTTGTATTCAGTGTTTGATTTTATGTTTTTTATGGCTTTTTCTAAGATTTTCTTACTTATTTTGCCCAGTTCAGATTTAGATGGGTTTATTAGTCTACATGTTGGGTTGTTGTGGAAATTGGGTTTATGGTCTTTGAGGGTTATGAAGGCTTCTTTTATTGCAGTTGTTTCCACCCTGTCACCTAGATCCATGTGGTGTACGAGTTCTTTTTTCTTTTTTTTCGGATGTTGTTGTGTATGGTTTTATCAGCTTTTTTGTAGTTTTTCTGAATGTTTTTATCATAAGTGACCTTTCGCCCTTTGTTTCCCTTGTTTTGAATGCTCGTTGTCCTGCCTACAGAAGACGCAGTTAGGTAGAAACACCTAGTGTCTGTTTTGTAATTTTGTTTGTTCCCTCTTTTGGCAACTCACTGGTTTCATTTTTGCTTTTCTGTTTGAGTTTCCACCTGCAGTCCCCCTGCTTTGAAACCTTGTTTTTTCGTAGGTCAGTTCTTGGTGTGGCGGTCAATGATGAGTTGGATTTCCAAGATGTATGCTGATTGTAGTTTTAATAGCTAGTAGAGCCAATCACGACCGACACTTTGTGTTTGCATGAACATTCTTTTATAGATGGAAAACATATCCCTTAATAGAAGAACTCCAACGTGAATACAACCCAACCTGTAAGATTGAGGATTTAAGCAGAACTGCTTTAAGGGCACACTTATGTGTGCTGGTGAAAGGTGTTGTTGAATATGCCCTGGCCGAGTCAAACAGTGTCGAACAGTATTTGATTGAAGAGAATATACCAACATACAGGGATCCTTTTCTGGCATAAAGTTCAAATTGTGCTTGTTCCTGCATAAGTGATCTCTGGATACTGTTTGGCATAAGATTTTGATGTGAGCAGTCTATGAGAGATTGTTCTGAATATTTATGCCTAGAACACAATGACTGCCTACTTCTTTAATTCATACGTTGTTGATAAGAACAGAAGGAAACTTTTTTCCCCATTCTGCCGTCTTTGACTTGTTGTTATGAGCATGACTGTTGTCGCACTGATTCCATTCAGCGCTCTGATTCCATTCCCTGCACAAGGGGAGGTAAACGATTGTTTTTATCTTAGTCCTAACAGTGAGTTTCGAATAGTTTTCGTACACCACGTCGTTAACTACACACCTAGAGGTGGCATCTTTGAGTCCGAGAGAATACGAATCCAAGTTACTAGTGGATCCCTTCCAGGTATGGACTTACACAGAAAACCTTTGAATGTATCCTAGACATGGATTTAGCGATGCGACCACTGAATATCTTCCAGACGTGGATCAGAGAAGTTACCATTGGATGGTTTCTAGACATGGATCTAGAAATGAAACCATTAGACTCTTTCTAGATATGTAACTAACGAACGCCTTCTAGACATGGACCTAGAGATGGGACGTCTTTCTGGCTAAAGACTTTGAGATGATCTCATTAAGTTAATTCCAGACATGGATCATGATATGGGGCCATTGAATCTCTCCTGTAGAAAGGAACGTAGATTCGGGACCATCAAATCCCTCCTTCAAATGATTTCAGTTTCAGTGTCATATGAGATGTAGTCACTGAATCCTCCAGGACATGGATCTAGAGATGGGGCACTTACATCCTTTCTATACGTGGGCCTAAAGATGTATCCCTTAAATCCTCTCCGCAGATGGACTTAGGGATGCAACCATCGCATCCCTCCTACAGAAATTTCTTGCAATGGTACATTTGAATCCCTTCTAGACATGGACATAGAGACAGACAGCATTGTACCATTGGATGAAGACAGTCGATTTTCGATTGATGACATACTGGAGACCGAAACATGCCCTGTTCTGTAGGTCCACGACTACGCGCTGGATAACAGAATAAAATGGAATCAAATACAATAAAGTAAGAAGCAGGGGAGGAGCAGAGGTGTATATTGAGATCAGAAGATTAATGGTTAATTCCCAGCCAATACCCATCGTCTGCCCCCTGCCCAGCCTTCACACAAACCAGGGCTTGGCTTCCACACTCGTGTTTTGTACAGACGTGTATGGGCAATTTATGGCTTCAAAAGGCAAATGTTTTCATTTTAGACTGAAGTAAAAAAAAAAAAAAACCAACCAAACAAACAAACAAACAAAAAAAAAAACAAAAAAAAACACCTGGAGCACACGTTAAATATCTGTTCTGTTCAGTTCAGTGATTTCATTCCTTATGAATCAAATGCAGATGAAAAAATCTATTGAGTTTCACTGGAGCTGAAGTTTTGGAGTATTATGGTGATTTTGTTTCAGTCTACGTAGTGAAATTCAGTTGAAACTCAAATTTAAACGTGTTGTGATGACTATTTGACAGAATCTTATTCCTGGTCTGGCACCAAGAATGTTTCTACAATACATACATACATACATACATACATACACACATACACACACATACACACATACATACATACATACATACATACATACAGATTGACGTTTCTATGTATCTAGCTATCCATCAGTATATCAATCTATCTGCCTGTCTATCTATATATCTATCTATCTGTCTATCGATCGATCAATCTATTGATGTACACACACACACACACACACACACACACACACACACACACTCGCGCGCGCGCGCGCACACACACACACACACACACACACACCACACACACACACACACACACACACACACACACACACACACACGTTTATATCTACGCAAATCTCTCTCTCTCTCTCTCTCTCTCTCTCTCTCTCTCTCTCTCTCTCTCTCTCTCTCTCTCTCTCTCTCTCTCTCTCTCTCTCTCAACTGCATGTGTAGGCTGTGTTTGTCAATCACGATTATGCAATAAGTTGTTTACTGAGATGAGAATATTGTTTGATGAATGGTCTTTTTTCATTATTTTCTAGTTATTTGTATTGCTCAACTGTTTTCTGTGTGTACGCTTCTTATTGACTCACATTTCTATTGTTGGCAAGAGTTTGGCAACACTTAGTGGAAATTGTGCATGCACTCCCTCGGCATAAGGGTTGTTTAACTATTGTCAATAAAGCATTGTCATTGTTTATTGCCATTGTCATTCTCTCCTCTCTCTCTCTCTCTCTCTCTCTCTCTCTCTCTCTCTCTCTCTCTCTGTGTGTGTGTGTGTGTGTGTGTGTGTGTGTGTGTGTGTGTGTGTGTGTGTGTGTGTGTACGCGTGCAAGCGGCAGCGTTAACTCCTTTTCCCCGTCACAGCTTCGTTTTCAACAGTCTGGACTTGCTGTGTAGTAGTAGCAACAACAGTAAATAGGTTTGTCTCACCCACTGGATAGTACAGTTACTGATATGAGTACCTGTACTGGTGGTAACTTCATTCGCGGAAAACACCAAATCCCAACGTTCTGCTTTATTACTGTGCAATCTTATGCCTCTCGCCAGTCCCCATCCACACGTCTTGAAGCTGTTGTGACTGGAGCCCCTCTGTCTGTCACGTAATGGACGTCGCTCTAACAGTGCTGCTCACATTTCGCTGCAAATCACTATTTCTCCACTCGCGCTGACGCCAGCGAGTATTACGAAAAGGACCAAAAAGTTCAACGCTGCTATCTAGTCTCCGACGGAAAGGGAACCCGTAGCATCAACGAACCATCATCAATGATCATTTTTCACCCCCCCCCCAAAAAAAAATCGAATTTATATATTTTTTTATGTACAGGTCTCGTATTTTTCCCTTACATTCAATTATTTCCTAAGAGTAGGGCAGCGTCTCGTTTTATGGGTTGCCTCAGAGCAGCGTGAAATAGACAACTCCCTGTGGACTGTCGGTGATGGAGATTGGTTTCGGCTGTGTTTGGAACGATCGCTCTGGGAGTCCCAGTGCGGCTGCAGAGGGCAGGGACGATTAGGTAAGAGACGAAATATTCTTTCAGATCACTCATGGACACATTTGCGCCAAAACACACAGTTTTTAGAACTTTAACTTCATGAGTATAGCACAATCTGGTATAAAAGTAACATTATAGGGGA
>JADBJO010002054.1:120000-127500 GCA_016801955.1 Conus betulinus
ACTGGGGCACCAGGACAGCGCTACGAAAGACTGCCTGTTTTCTTTACAGTGAGGACCAGTGTTTGTGAGAATGACGATAGTTTATAGAGCTACGATTATTATAGAGCTACATTTTGACCTGAAATGACACGACAAGGCCATACTCTACGTTTGCTTTCATATCCTACCCTCATGCCAACCAGGCTCGGGAGAGACAGACACCTGCAGGGTAGGTCAAGAACTTCGATACTCCCAAAGACGCGCCCGCGAAGTTCATGAACCGCGTCTGTATGGTTTCTGTCTCTCCTTTGTCCCTTTGTCACACTCAGCTCTGGGTGTCCGCTGACCTGACCCGAAACCCCCGGAAATACAGACCTCTTCGGGGACGGAACCTAGATATCCCTCCGTCGCTGCAACCCACTGCACCCCGGCGGCTGATAAAGTTCGTGTCCCTCGTGAAACGGGTCACCCTTGTCCAGTTATAGCCCCCTCTGTGTCTTTGTCTGTTGGACTAATGGCCCCGACTGTCACTACTGGTCCCACTTTGACACATTATCTTTTGGCGAATGTCCTCGTATGTAAATGTCCTTTATCATTTTATACTGACGTGAATGGGAGGTTGTCACGGCACAATTTGTCCCACCAGCACATATTGTCGCCGGAGACAGTTTTGAGTCTACCTGGATGACGCGGATTGTTGCCCTGATGAAAATTGTCGTCCTAAACATATTTTGTGTAGAAATCAATGTGTGTGTGTGTGTGTGTGTGTGTGTGTGTGTGTGTGTGTGTGTGTGATTTTTTTTTCAGTCTGTCCACTGGATTTGGGTTTTTTGACCATAACAGATCTTTTTGTCTCTCCACACATTTTAATCTGGTAACATGAGAGTTCACACATGCGTAGGAAAGAAAACGGTGCATGGAGATCTTTCCACATATATAATACGTATATCCATGCATGACATATGTAAATATTCTTAACATACTGTCAAAAGTAGAGGAAAACATGGACAGCTGAAAAAATGGACAGCTGTAAAAAGGTATTGTGCACTCACACAGAACAATCAAAAAACACAAAACATAATTGTAGGCTTTTCCTCTGTGTGTGTGTGTGCCTGTGTATGCGTGCGTGCGTGCATGCGTGTGTGTGTGTGTGTGTGTGTGTGTGTGTGTGTGTGTGTGCGCGCGCGCGTGTGTATGTGTGTTTGTGTGTGACCCTAACTGAATTAATTGCCATGAAAAATGTTTTTGGTAATGAAGTGACGAAAGAAAGTTAATGATGAAGAAAGCTTTTAACAGTAGTTATTACGCTATATCTGTTGTATACATTAGCCTTCCTTTAACATGTTTTATTTGAATGCACATTTCAAAATATTTGTAGATGCCGAGTTGCAAAAAGGAGTAAGGAAACTTACTCAGCTGAGAGAGAGAGAGAGAAGAGAGAGAGAGAGAGAGAGAGAGAGAGAGAGAGAGAGAGAGAGAGAGAGAGAGAGAGAGAGAGCTGTGCCTCGGTTCTGAGGGGCTGGGATTCGATTCCCGATTCGATACCGTATACCGCTGGCGTACAAACTTAGACATCACCGCCTTACTGTTTCATCATTCTGATGCATTCAGTGCGGCATCTTCATAGGTCCCTATGTTCCTCTACTCTCAGACAAAGTACACTTTCGTAACTCTGGGAGATCAGCAGCAAGTCACCAGGGAAAAAATGCAGACGGGTTATGATTATGGGTGTGCCAATGTGTACCTCTCTCTACCTCTGGCTTTCCGGGGCATGTCGAAACATGAATATCTTGACGGCGACTATAAAGACGACAGAAATGAGGGACAGATATCAGGGGAGATGGAGGATTTTTTGATGTCCACATAAAGTCAGGGTTTCTTGGGACAGCCGAGTGAGTCAGTGCGCGCATGTGTATGTAGGCTGTTGCACGCGCGCGCCTGAGCGTGATCTGTGTGTGTGTGTGTGTGTGTGTGTGTGTGTGCGTGCGTGCGTGCGTGCGTGTGTGTGTGTGTGTGTGTGTGTGTGTGTGTGTGTGTGTGTGTGGTGTGTGTGTGTGTGTGTGTGTGTGTGTGCGTGTGTGTGCTAGAGACAAAGAGACAAATAAAAGAGAGAGAGAGCGGAGGGGAGGGGGAAGAAAGCATCTAAACCGTTGCTAACACATAGGCATATATTGCAGATTATAAGTGCTTTTCACCAAGTCCATTGCCCGGTCCAGCAAATCCGCCATCTCCATGACAACCCTTTAATCTCTCTCTCTCTCTCTCTCTCTCTCTCTCTCTCTCTCTCTCTCCACGAAAACTATGCTGGGGGCAACAGCTTTCTAACATTCATTCATTCGATGACAAGCTGGACTAGCCCGATCAGAACTAAGATTGTTATAATCATGCTCTAATGTCCCCAGGCTGACAGCTTTCTACGAGGTGTCCCATTGTAAGCCACATTCAACTAATCAGATGTCAGGCTATGCTCAGCCTTATGGGGGAAAGAAACCTTGACGCTGTGTTGACTTTATTCAAGTTTAAAAGGCTGCGCCAGTCTTGAATAAAAGTTACTCTGAGTTAGGTTTTCTTATGGGAGCAAGAGTCACCCTACTTGTTTATTGTTTATTGTTCCCTGCCTCATTTCATGTACAATTTCGTTTCAATTAAACCGATGTTACTTGTATTTGTTTCTGTCGGTCTTTTTGTGTTTGTTTTGATCTCCCTTGCACCCTTGGGCGGATCCTCAAGCGTAGGCTCAAAGATTGCCCCCTATATTTTATACTGTTTGCATGTCTTTAGTTTTTCAGCAACTTTTTCCTCCCCACACTGTCGTTTTCTTTTATTTACTAACATTTCGCTGGCTGCTTTGGGGGTGCTGTTGGATTCTTCTTTGAACCTTTGGTGGTGAGAACACCACAGTATTATGGACTGTAGTGTGTCTCTATTTGACGCCAGGAGCACAGACACAACCAGCCTTGTCTCCCTGATGAGTCGGATCCAGCGGACGAAAGGCCTAGGAGCAGGCAATACAATTAGATCTGCCTTCGACAGGGATTACGATGGTTCCCTCATGCAGCTAGTGAAGAGTTTTCATATTTGAAATATATTTTTCTTTAATCTTATGTTCCCATTTTCTTCATCTTCACCCCCACCCCCCCACCCCTTGCCCCCCTTAAGTTCAAATCTTTGCCAAGTCATTATTGTGATGATGGAGGGGTTGTTGGACTGCGCTTGTTTTTTTCCCTCACTATTAGATTGTTCGTCTTTGGATTTGTCTAACTTTATTCAAGTGTAAAAGGCTGCGCCAGTCTTGAATAACAGTTACTCCGAGTTAGGTTTTCTTATGGGAGCAAGAGTTACCCTACTTGTTTATTGTTTGCTGTGTTGAATGATTTCTAAGGGTTATCTTCCCTCTGAAGGTGGAACTTGCCCGATCAGATTGTCAGCTTTAGCGAGGGACGACGGCTGTGTAAGGAATATCCAAATGACAACTGGATTCCTCTGACTATACACAGGCGTGATGGTTCTCTAAGCGTTATCTGTCTGGAAGCAAATTCAACCGATTAGACACTGAGGTGATGGTTTTGTAAGGTTTACTCATCTAGAAGCCACACTAGCGCGAAAGCCAGACAACTTTCATATGTACAAACCCCCCCCCCCCCCCCCCCCCCCCTTCCCTACCACCACGATCCAAAACAAACTGCTCCCTGGTCCCTATGGGAATCGGCTTAGTCATGTAAAGAACACTGGTGTTGTACTAAAACTTGAAATTACGTATTCCTGCAGAATTGGGGGGGGGGGGGGGGGGGGGGGGGGGGAACTGAGCGATGTTGCTGTGCTTCTCAGGCGAATTTGGGGGAAAGACAGGGTGGGGGAGGGGGTAGGGGAGGGGGAATCTGTTAAGCTCTCTCGCACACTCCTGCTGAGTTTCTGCTACCGATGTCAAAGACAACAACAATCATGATCTCTTGATCAGATTTCGTTTTTTCTTTCTTGTTTTTTTTTTTCTTTTATACTCATAAATATCGCCGCTCTTCAAATATTGAATTCAAGACATTTTACAGAGGGCACGTGTAACGGTAGCGTTAACTGCACCCTTTTCTGATATGATGCTGTAAAAAAAAAAAAACCAGGATATCGATGATACTGCAATGCCCTGTACCCCCTGACATTCACACTATGTTTTATTGAAATTGGCCGGGGATCAATGAAATAATAATCCAGTCTATGCAAAAGCAAGAGAAGTTGTAATCTAAAAAATAAAAAGAAATAAAACGCCGCGCAGGGATGTCTGGACAAGCACATCCTACAGCGTTTAATGAACATGGAATCGAACCACTGCTAGCTCGTCGCACTTAACAGTAAGTTTCATTCAGTCGATTAGCTTGTGGCGTGTACCCGCTGTGGCGGGCTAACGAAGCGGTGGCATCTACGAACCATGAAACCTCAAACTCGCGGTGCTCTTAAACACATGAACGAGGGAACAGTTAGAACCATGAAACCTCAAACTCGCGGTGCTCTTAAACACAGTGAACGAGGGAACAGTTAAATTGGAAGAGCAAAGAAGAAGAAGAAAGAAGAAGAAGAAGAAGAGAGGAGGAGGAGGAGGAGGAGGAAGAAGAAGAGTACGACATCGACGACAACGAGGAGGACGGGGACAAGGACGAGGAGGATAATATTAGTTAGGTGATTCATTTACAGATAGATAGATAGATAGATAGATAGATAGATAGATAGATAGATAGATGGATGGATGGATGGATGGATAGATAGATAGATAGATAGGTAGATAAATGCACACATACATACATACATACATACATACATAGGTCCGGCCAATATTGTTGCCCGGCTGACAATATGTACCGGAGGCAACAATATGTGCTTTAACATCCGGCCTAAATTGATGCCCCACAATTTGTGCTTCAAAATGTCGGGGGGAATTTGGGGGGGGGGGGGGGGGGGGGGGGGGGGGGGGGGGGGGGGGGGGGGGGGGGGGGAGAGAGAGAGAGAGAGTGGAGAGAGAGCAGAGTGAAAAAAGGTGGAGGGATGCTGCAGAGAGAATGACAAAGGAGGTAGTGTCTAGGGTCCTGGTGTTTTATTTACTTTAGTTCCATTTCCTACCATTCAAATATACTTCAGTAAAAGTAAATACAATCAAGAATAGTAATGAAATGATGATGTATAATAATTACACAACTGATTTTACACACAAGTCATCGCGATGACAGTTAAATAATCTAAATGATGGAATCAAATTAGTGAGTTTAAGACAGACTATGCTAGTTATCATTAATGATCATTTGAAAAACAAATCGAATTGAACAGTCTCTGTTATCAGTAATAATAGCTATTTATACAATCACCTCTAATATAATTGCTAAAATAATAATTACTACAAATGGTAACACTGACTATTCAAACACAATAAAACTATCCGGAACATTTAGCTGACTGTGTGCTGTTGTTGCTGTTGTTGTTGTTGTTGTTGTTGTTTTCTCATTTTGTTACGAGGTTGAAAAACAAATAAATTTACCAATCGACCTGAATGCTTTGCGAATACTTTTTTTTCTGAGCAGTGATATAACTATCAAAAGTACGAATGCACAAAGAAAGTTAATCTATCAATATGCGGATACATCGGTCAAAACATTATGTCAATACATGTTTATAGGCAAATGCATTTTATATAGATCAAAAATGGTTGTATGGTCAATACGTTCTCCAGTTATTTCCCTTGCCTTCTCAGCAGAATTACTTGCATATTAGTCAGTCACCCAGTCACAGCTGCATGCAGGAGGTCTGTCACAATCAGCAGCATCGGCAGTTGTAAGGGAGCAAGAAGGCCGTCCTCAGGCGACCCACCTGAGGAGACACTGGAAGACTCCTCCGTTGTATTTAGTGACGACATGTCTACAACATTCCTACTCAGTTATCCTCTGAGGAGAATGTATGTCTACAACATTCCTACTCATTGCGATTGCGATGGTTCCCTTATGCAGCTAGTGAAGACTTTTCATATCTGCAATATATTTTCTTAACTCTTCATGTTCCCAGTTCTCTCCATCTTCAACCTTCCACCCCCTCCCCCTTCCTTAAGTCCAAAGTTTTGCCAAGTTATTACTATGAAGACCAATTAAGTTGTTGGCCTGCGCTTGTCCCTCCCCCCCCCCCCCCCCACCCCCCTCTCCCCACTATTAGATGTTCGTCTTTGTATTTGTCTGACTTTATTCAAGTTTGAAAGGCTGTGCCAGTCTTGAATAAAAGTTGCTCTGTGTTAGGTTTCCTTATGGGAGCAAAGGACTACCCCACTTGTTTACTGTTTATTGTTTACTGTTCCCTGCCTCATTTCATTTCCAGTTCCTACTCAGTTATCCTCTGAGGAGAAGACAAGTCTACAACATTCCTACTCAGTGATCCTCTGAGGAGAAAGAGTTTTGCAGGAGCCAAGATCCATCATAAACAAATGCTCCGCTTCCCTCTCCATCTCCACAACCCAACCGCTAGAGGTCGGCCACGTCCACCTAGCAATAGTCTCCACGAATTTGTGAACATCAAAGATTTTGATTTTAACTGATCACAGATATGGAAGTAGAGGGAAAATCGAACCTGAAGTCACACTGACAGAATGGCATGTACCACAGACTGATGGCCTGAAGTCACCATGACTGCAGGACATGTAGGGCCACAGACTGGTGACCTGAAGTCACACTGACTGCAGGACATGTAGGGCCAGCACAGACTGATGGCCTGAAGTCACAATGACTGCAGGACATGTAGGGCCACAGACTGATGGCCTGAAGTCACCATGACTGCAGGACATGTAGGGCCACAGACTGATGGCCTGAAGTCACAATGACTGCAGGACATGTAGGGCCACAGACTGATGGCCTGAAGTCACAATGACTGCAGGACATGTAGGGCCACACAGACTGATGGCCTGAAGTCACAATGACTGCAGGACATGTAGGGCCACAGACTGATGGCCTGAAGTCACAATGACTGCAGGACATGTAAGGCCATAGACTGATGGCCTGAAGTCACAATGACTGCAGGACATGTAGGGCCACAGACTGATGGCCTGAAGTCACAATGACTGCAGGACATGTAGGGCCACAGACTGATGGCCTGAAGTCACAATATTAAGGCCACAGACTGATGGCCTGAAGTCACACTGACAGCAGGACATGTAGGGCCACAGACTGATGGCATGAAGTCGCAATGGCAGCAGGTCATGTAAGGCCAGAGACTTTGAGAGTCTTGCATGATGACAAACGAGGACGAATCTTATGCTGATGCTGCCATGAAGTTTCATTCCGTACTTATACTGAAGGAGGAGAACTCTACGCTCTCTGTCATAACATATCCTGGCATTACTCAGGCCCGAGAAAAACAGACGGCAGTTTGGCAACTCTCTCAGAATGGCATGTGAAAAAAAATGAAACTGAATAGCCTCACTCTTCCTGTCTGAGCCTAGAACACAGTTAATACCGGGACTAGAGCAGCAGCCAAGACCTAAAACAAAATTTACATTTATAT
>JADBJO010002054.1:132500-135000 GCA_016801955.1 Conus betulinus
AGAGAGAGAGTTTGACTGTATGAATTACTATCAATACACAGTGACGGGTGTATATTCGAACCATGTTTCAATTTTGAGGGCTGGTAACTAATTTTGAACGAAATTTATTAACAGATAGAACAGAAGTGTCAGTTCTGTTGAACAAACCACGTTCTTTTTATCTGAAAAAAAAATGAAGGTAAAAGGTCTAAGAAACAATCAGTAAAGTCCATAAATCCTTTTGGTTTAAAGTAGAAAACAACAAGGTCGGGTAACAACGAATGTTTCCCTAAAGTCGACTATGTGAATACCTGTGTTTTATCTTTGTTTACGTTAACAAACCACGGTTCGACAAATGTAGTGAATGCTGTACAGTAAGAATAGCTGGCCCTCGAACCAGACTGGTTTTGATGAAATGAATGGAAAGATATAAATGGCTAAGAATGTGTTTGTTCAGATGCTTGTCCCGATGTTAAGTCAGGATAACAAAACGGGTCTTAGTCTGAGATATCAGCATGATAACCTGCTTTATAAACGTATTACCCTAGCAACTTAAAAACGCTTTGGGAAATAATCTCAAGCTCGGCCGAGAAAGAGAGAAACACAGAGAGACAGACAGACAGACTGATAGACAGACGGAGACAGACAGTCAGACAGATGGAGACAAACAGATAGAGACACAATGATGCAAGAAGACAGACAGACAGACAGACAGACAAAAAAGGGCAGCAGGTGGTGCCAAGAATAGCCCTCCATAACGGATTTGTGAAGACGTTCGGCCGCGGACAAGATTCCTAATTAACTTCACTAACGTAATAATGCAAATCTCGTCCCTCCGCTTTTGCCGCCTTTGTCTTGATTCCAGAGACCCAGGGTCAACACACTCACTGGGAGCCATTGCTAAACAGACCTGGACATAAACCAATCTGCAGCGTCTCTCCTTCAGTGAATGCTTCACCAGAATTGTTATGGGAATCCTTAAGGGACAGAATGACAAAAACACTCGAAACGAGCCTTATAAATATCAGTGAGTGGAGATGAGTTGAAATGAGTTTGACTTTAGGATGAGGTGTGGTGTGGTGTGATGTGGCGTGAGTGGGGGTTGCGTGGGGTTGGTTGATGGCGTGGGGTGGTGTGGTGGTGGGGTGGGGTGGGGTGGGGTGGGGTAGGATGGATTGGGTGGAGTGGTGTGAGTGATGTCGTGTTGGGTAATGTGGGATGGAGATGAACGGTAGTGACCGCATCGCACTGGTTAGCTTTTTCTTTCTTTTTTATTTATTCGTTTCTACAGTGCTTTATTACAATGTATTGCATTTCCGTATGGTACCGTATTGCACTATATCGTATTGGTTTGTGTCACACTGTTTCATGCATACTGTTGCATTTGAATGGCACTGTTTTGCACGGCAAAGCATCAGATCGCTATTCTGCACTGAATGCGTCGTGACATGTTGTATCGCACTTTTCTGGGGAGGAAGGGGTGGTGGAATACTATGATCTACAAACAAGAAACAGCGTGAAAAGCTTAAATGTGCCTAAGTGTAATTTGATGTATTAGTTTATGTGGTGTTACACTGCATTGCATTGCAACGTTTTATATTAATTAATAACATATTTGCACTAAATGCACTATACTGCATTGCTTTATGTGTATACCATTGCATGAGACAGCTTTGCTATATAACAGTAGATTGTATTGTCTGTGTCACATCGCATCACATAGTATTCTGTAACACATGCACTGTGCTGTGGAATTTGCTCTGTTGTTTGCAGGAGAATAAAAAACAAACTGCAGAGTTACTGAAAAAAAAAAAACAAAAAAAAACCCAGTAATACTTATCTCATAAACATTACAAAGAAGACAAGCGACTATGTACTCTTCAGACGTCAGAATATCATGCTCAAAATAATACTTCTGCTGACGAACCGTCTAGGGAGTATAGTTTTGTACATTTTTGGTTTCAGAGATGGTGTTGGTTTCCTTGTCACAGTTTGTTCAAAGATTGAGGACATAAGTGAGTGTATCCGTTGTATCCGTTACGTTAGATGTTGTGTGCCCTGTCTGAAGAAGACCCAGAGCGTCGATTCGAGTAGAATCTGTTTCGTAAGTTTGTTCTTTTCTTTGGCGGCTCAGCCATTCAATTAGTGCTTCTACTGTGCATTTTGCCGCGGTTCTGGATCCGAGAAACAGAGATCATGAAGATCAGCACCACTGCTAACCCACCTGTCACAGCTGATGGAGATTCAGTTAATTAAGAAAGTCTGCGTTTAATTTGGCAGAGTGATTGACAGTTAGGGCCGGTGGTGGTGAGGTAAAGGACGGGAGCAGGCGGCGGGGGTGGGGGGGGGGGGGGGGGGGGGGGGGGAGAGAAAACAGATCAAACCAGATCAGCGAACTAGACATCTGTGGGTCCCTTATGCTGACAGCTGACCGTAAGCTAACAGCAATGCATGTTCCCCTGCGGATGCAACCTACTCATTCTTTTCCCACAGCCGCGCGCATGGCACGTGTTGTCCATTA
>JADBJO010002054.1:140000-150000 GCA_016801955.1 Conus betulinus
TATGTATGTATGTGTACGTACGTATGTATGTATGTATGTATGTATGTATGTATGTATGTATGTATGTATGTATGTATGTATGTGTGTGTATGTATGTATGTATGTATGTATGTATGCATGTATGCATATATGTATGCATGTATGTATATATGTATGCATGTATGCATGTATGCATGTGTGCATGTATGCATGTATGCATGTATGTATGTACTATGTATGTATGTGTATGCATTTGTGTCTCTGTTTGCTTGGTTATTTGTCTTCTTTTTTTTTTTTCCTCCACCAAGACAGCTCAAGTCGTTCATGTAATCTGCGTCAACTTCACCTCTGTTGTGAAGTACCAGTTCAGTGACTTGCAGTGTGCTGCTTTCATGTCCTTTGGGGGTAGCTTGCAGTTACTGTAACTGTACAAAGCATGGAACTGGAAAACTGCCATCGTGTACTCAGGCTTTGGGTACCTTGCAGCCAGTGTCGTAAGAAGTGCGTGACGTTGCGTCCCAGTCACACACACAAAAAACCATGAAGTTGTAACACCACAGTGGCGTGATCAGGCCTTGGGTACTTTGCAGTCACTGTCGTAAAGGGCGTGCATGTAACACCACAAAACATGAAACTATGAACTGGAGAGAGAGAGGGAGAGAGAGAGAGAGAGAGAGAGAGGAGAGAGAGAGAGGAGAGAGAGAGAGAGAGAGAGAGAGATGAGAGAGAGGACGAGAGAGAGAGAGAGAGAGAATATTGGACAAACACAGGCTCCAAGTTTTTGTTTGTTTGTTTGTTTTGTGTTTGTTGTTTTTTGTTGTTTTTTTTTTATTTGCTTTGTATTTGCTCTGTGATTTATAAAAATCTGTTTCTGTGATTATCGTCATCAGGTCATTACGTGGTTGGTCAAATCATTTACAGTCTTCGAGAAAAATGTAGTTTGTCTTCCACAACAAGCATGTCATGCATAGCATGTCTTCTCTCTCAGTATCTGTGTAACCACCCCTCTCAATTTGGAATTCATGGGCACTCGTTCGTAATCTAGTTCATGCTCGTCTGCATTCTGTGTCGATGCTTCAAATAGCCTTTTAATTGTATTCAATGGCAACTCTTGTATGAAATTAGAGATTGGAGGTGTTTTTCCTTTTTTTTTTCTTTCTTTCAGAAGTCAACATGAGGTGAGTCCAGTTTTGAATAAAAACAACAACACAACAACAAAAACAAACAAAAAAAAAAAAAAAAGAAATCAAACAAAAAAAAAACTTAGTCAAACCACCCGAAACATTCCTTTGTTTTCCCAGACATGGTCTAATTTTATCGTTGACAAGATAAACTGTGTAATTTGTTTTCTTCGGCGACTTGAGTGATTATCGACTGATGAATTTGTTGTTGATATGTGACCTGGTCTTTTTTCTTATGTGTCTGCCCAGCATGCCATAATATAGATCACCACTTTAAAAGTAATGTAGAATCTCCCGTTTGTCCAATACTAGTAACGTCATAACTTTTCTTTGAACTCTCAATATTTCCCTGCAGAATTCATGTGTATTGTTTCACGTGGGGATTTGTTTGCAAGACAGGGTAAGAACAGATACAGCATTTTGTTTTCTTGAAATCTTGTTTCGTCCTATTGGTACAAGGTGGGGAACCACATCTCCACCACATGTATTAGGATAGGACAGACTAGACAGTCAGAGTTGTTACCGTCGTTGTGTTGACATTTTGACTATAAGATGTCTTTCTCAGGGTATGTACCGCTTCCTTGCCTTGTCTCTATAAGTGTTCTGTCAAACATTCGTGTTTGTGAAAGATGACTCTAAAATACTTATGCTGGTCCATCGTTTCAATGACAATTTTACCGCAGTTGAAAAATGTTGGCAGCTTAGGGTCTGTCTTAGTGAATATAATGACCTTCGTTTACTCTGTGTTAATTTTCATTCCTCAATCTAAACAGAAGCTGTGCTATTGGTGTGTTACTGGTTTAATTTATGCTTAAATCCCTGCTTTGAGGCCGAGAGAATAGCTAGGTCGTCTGCATACAAAAGACACGGAATTTTGACAAGTCCTAAATGGGAAATTCTTGGGGAAACATGGATGTGTATGTAACCTCAGCTTGCATTACTGTCTTTGGTTCCACCACTCTGTGTCCATCATACCGCGTTCTCTTCGTTCAGGCAGAGGGCAAGATAAGGACACAAACTCGCTTTGATTTAAAGGTGGAGCGAGGAGAGGGATGGTAGGAGAGTGGAGGGAAGTTTGTACTTGTCTTCATTTCTTACCTACAAGTACACCTGCCTGCCGTTGGCCGCTCGTGCGTTTCAGTCGCGGAACATTCTAAATGTACGTCGTCAAGTCACATTTTTCCTTGGTTGTTTGTTGGTGGTGTTTTTATATTATTTACATTACATTTTCTGTGTCATATTTGTCATGTGGGACTCTGATTTACTATTGTTCTGTTTAACATTTCCATACTTTTGTCTATTAAATTTTGCTTGATCTAGTCCGTCCAAAAATGTGCATGAGGTACTGGTATTGTTTTATTGCTGTGACGAATACGTCATGCTGATTGGTTTGCTGTTTCTGTGTGATTTCATTTCCTTGTATCACCACCAATAAGAGCGCCTGTCTCTGGTAAGACATATTTCATATGTGGACAATTGGTTCTGTTTCTGGCACGACGTTTATTTATATCAGCTCATTTGCTTATTAGGAATAGATTTAAATGCACCCATCTTGATAAAGTCTCAATTTACCTTGTTGCACTGCATGCACGATCATGTAACATATCTCTTATCAACCTAGAAAATAGTAATCGTTGATCATATTTATTCCTCCAGAGAATGTCCATTGTAATATTAAGAAATATTGCTAAAAGACTTTGATCGCAGATTTACGGCCTTACTGTTCAGTCCTAGTTTCACGGGTAGGATACCCGACAAGATATACCCACATTTACTGTCCTGCTAAGTTGGATCAGGCAGGCAGTTCCTGTAAGTGCAGAACAGAAAGCCAACGTTAGAGTGCTCCTTGGAAGTGCATAGAGGGCACTCTCTCTCTCTCTCTCTTTCTCTCTCTCTCTTCTCTCTCTCTCTCTCTCTCTCTCTCTCTCTCTCTCTCTCTCTCTCTCTCTCTCTCTCAGTTAATTAATCGATCAAAACAATCAAACTCACTTTGTTACACAAAGGAGACAAAAAGAGCTGAAAGACAAAAAAGGTAATAATAATTGAAAACAAAAAAAATAATAAAACATCTATCCAAAAAGGCTTTACAGTCTTTACGTTTTGAGTTAAGATTCTTGGATGACACAACAGTCATCTCGACTTGTTGTTGTTGTTTGTTGTTGTTTTTTCGTGTGTGTGTGTGTGTGTGTGTGGGTGTGTGTGTGTGTGTGTGTGTGTGTGTGTGTGTGTGTGTGTGTGTGAGTGTGTGTGTGTGTGTGTGTGTGTGTGGGTAACACACAAAAAGACTCCAGCTTCTAAGATTCTAAAAGTATTGTCGCTTCATAGTGCTTTAAAATATCCAGAAATGGGCATACATTATCTGACATACATTTCCTATGGATGTTATAGATCGTTACATCTAAGTTTTCTGTATTTCAAATAAAACAGTTACATCGGCAGCCAAACAATGCATTGTAGTCGTTTAGTTTTTTGAAACAACCAAATGAGCATAGTGAACTCTTAATGACATGCAGCGAGGTATGAAACTGATTCTACAAATTTCCATGTGACCTTGCTGACCTACATGAATACAATATACAATACAAACATCACAGCTTTTTGATAAGCCATTAAAAAACTGAAATCATTCCCATCACAGTGGCGTCAAAATTCAAGTCTTTTTTTTATTATTAACCGGCCCAACCAGCTCACAATCACACAAACAGTCATTGGAACAAACAACAGAACCAAAAGAGAGAGAGAGAGAGAGAGAGAGAGAGAGAGAGAGAGAGAGAGAGAGAGAGAGAGAGAGAGAGAGAGAGAGAGAGAGAGAGAGAGAGAGAGAGAGAGAGAATTGTACCGTCACACTCTACAAATTACAAACACGTTCTATTGCCCTCTCTGTATTAATTCAAACTGATCGAAAAATAAACCACAGAAACAACTTAACAAACAGATAAAAACTACAAATGAATGAATAAATAGATGAACAAATAAAGCAAGCAAAAAGTAAACCAAGTCAGTAACAAGCACTTCCACGCCCCCACTTCATCAATGTCAGTCACCCAAGAAATGATGCCGCTCTCTCTCTCTCTCTCTCTCTCTCTCTCTCTCTCTCTCTCTCTCTCTCTCTCTCTCTCTCTCTCTCTCTCTCTCTCTCTCTCTCTCTCTCTCTCTCTCTCTCTCTCTCTCTCTCTCTCTCTCCGTTCACAGGCAATGCGCGTCATGAAATAAATACATAAAAAGATTGACTTTACTTCCCTCATGATCTTCAATCATTCCAACATGATGAAATGGAGAGAGAGAGAGAGAGGAGAGAGAGAGAGAGAGAGAGAGAGAGAGAGAGAGAGAGAGAGAGAGAGAGAGAGATGAGAAAGACAGGACAGACAGACGGAACGGGATAGACAGACAGAGGGAAAGGAAGAGACAGCTATTTGAATGAGGGTAAACAACAACAACAACAACAACAAAAAGCGAAAAGCCTCTTTGAATTATGCTCAAAGAAATCCAAACACAAAATCTGAACATGTGCAACATGGACAAAATGCACACACACACACACACACACACACACACACATCCCTTCCACCACCACCTCCCTCTTCTATTTACATATATATATATATATACTCCGTTGCATTGTCAGAAAGGGGTGGGGGGCATCCTATTTCATCCTTTCCTGTTCCGTCCTTGGCTATTTTTTGCCGTTTACCGTTTTGCCTTTTCCCCTTCCGTCCATTGGTTATTTCGCCCTTTCCCGTTTTGCCTTTTCCCCTTCCGTCCATTGTTATTTCGCCCTTTCCCGTTTTGCCTTTTCCCCTTCCGTCCATTGTTATTTCGCCCTTTCCCGTTTTGCCTTTTCCCCTTCCGTCCATTGTTATTTCGCCCCTTTACCGTTTTGCCTTTTCCCCTTCCGTCCATTGTTATTTCGCCCTTTACCCTTGCCCTTTCCCCTTCCGTCCGTTATTTCGCCCTCTACCCTTGTACCCTTTCCTGTTCCGTTTCCTTTCGTCGTTTGCAAATTTTCTTTCTCTTTCGTGCTTTGCTATTTCGCCGTTTCCCCTTTTTGCATTTTCCTGTTCCGTCCTCTTGCTATTCCATCGTTTCCGATTTCGCCGTTTCCCGTTTGCCCTCATAATAAAGGAGATTTTTTTTTT
The DNA here is from genome assembly GCA_016801955.1 of Conus betulinus. Classification (NCBI taxonomy): domain Eukaryota; kingdom Metazoa; phylum Mollusca; class Gastropoda; order Neogastropoda; family Conidae; genus Conus; species Conus betulinus. The sequence continues at coordinate 145,297 of JADBJO010002054.1, forward strand.
CAGAGTGCTCTCTCTCTCTCTCTCTCTCTCTCTCTCTCTCTCTCTCTCTCTCTCTCTCTCTCTCTCTCTCTCTCTCTCTCATTACTGATACGGGTATTCAAAATATGTACATTTTATCAACTTTGTTTCAAACTCATTTTTCATTCTGTCTGCGAGTTAGATGCATATATCATCGGTTCTCTTTTCTCTTTTTTTTGTGGAAATCACACAAAGATTTGTATTCAAAGAGCAACCATTTGTGGTGACAAAGGTTAGAGACACACTCATTCTCTCGTCTCCGCCCCTAGAGTCAGTGAGCAAATGGGTTTATCACCGTGCTTGATAACACTGCCATGCCTGAGTGAACGTGTATTCATTTAAATATGTCTAAAAAGAAATTCCCAACAAATCATATCGACATTAAAGCGTGGATTGCACCAACATCGAATGCCTGTAGCTATCAATGCTTCTTTCTTCCTTTCTTTTCTGTCTTTCTTTCTTTCTTTTTTTTTTTTTTTTTTTTTTTTTTTTTTTTTTTTTTTTTTTTTTTGCTGTCCCATCTTCACTGCACTGCTGCCGAGTCACTTCGGTGGTGTTCAGTGGCGCCTGTTCCGATCCAACATACGCAGGACACCACCTACTAAGCCCCTACTGGCGATAATAATTGCTTAGTCGCGGAGCCGGCGTGAGTAAGCTCTCCCTCCGGAGGGCGCCACCACGTCCGTCCAACGACAGCCCCCACGGACTCGCCGATACCGGTGACCCCGACGGAACTAAACCAAGGGCACAGACGTGGAAAGGACATCAAAACTGAGATCACCATGAGAGCAGGGCATGAAGGGCCACAGAATTTGAGACTTGTTTTTAATGCTGGTCGATGACAAGATGATGCTACGGATTTCCATTCCGGTCTGAGACTACATGACAGGGCTCTACTCTACGCTTCCTTTCATAGTATATCCCGGCGTCAACCAAGTCCGAGATATACAGACACCCCCAGTGCTGGTCAGGAAATTTGAGCAACACTCTCGGAGACGCACCCATTAAGTGGATGAAACTCGACTGTGTGGTCCCACTCTTCTCAACTGAGCCTGTAGCAAACTCAACTCTGGGTAGGAGCCGGTCGGAGCAGAAAAATCCCACATGACTCTGATGGGAATCGAACCCACGACCTCCCAGCCAGGATTTGGTTTGGTTTTGTTTTATTGTTTTATGGACACTTTTAAAGCACAGACAAACAAGCCCAGTCCATTTAAAAAATCAGCAGCTTCGTCTGTAACCAACTAACCCCCCCCCCCCCCCCCCCCCCCCCCCCCCCCCCCTTTTTTTTTTTTTTTTTTCTTTCTTTTTTAGTGTCAGTGATAAATTTCTGCTCAGCGGAGACTGTGTATGACGTGGAAGCATGATCCCATGGTGTCTGGGACCTGTGGCGATCCTGCCAGAACCCTTCGACACGGCATTATGTCACTGGTTCCAGGCACCCTTAGCACCAATGCCTACCTGCCTGCAAGCGGCTATGTCCTTCACAAAGAAAATGAAGCACACGGTATCGTTCTGGTTCCTTCTGGTATTGAGTCCTACTGGCACTAGCAGGAACGCTGAATTGATGAATTGTATATCTGCAACCCCTTGACCTTCTTTTGAATTAAAAGCGTATTTCTTCGAACCCCACCGGCTGTTCTGTTGCGAAGAAATGCTGAGGCTAACATATCCTGGGTTATGGCATCAATTGAACAAACATTACGATTTAAAGCGAGTCACGACCGATTTCTTCTTCTTCTTTTTCAAAAAGGAAATGCTGTTTGTCTAGAAGAAAACGCCACGCCTCCTAAATCTTGAAAGCGTTGTCTCGAATTTTTGAATGAAACTGCTGATTCTTTAAACGTCGACTTCAACAGCAACCTAGATACAAACATTACACACACACACACACACACACACACACACACACACACACACACACACACACACACACAGACACACACACACACACACACACACACACACACACACACACACACACACACACACACACACACACACACGTGTTCATGTTGAGGAATGTCAGTAAAAGATGTGGATCTTATGTATGATCATTTCACAAGAAGTGTGAAAGAGCAAAACAAGAAAAGATTTCTAAGTATAAAATCTATCTCTGCAGTAGATCTCCATCTAAACTCAGAGATTCAAAGGTGGCTAAATCAGCATATAACAAAATATTAGCCAAAGCAAAGTGTGAATATTGGTCAAGCTTTTGTGAGGAAGAGGTAAGTTCTCCTTCAGATAGGAGTAAAATATGGAAGAAAATTCGATATATGAAGCACGGGGTTTTCACTCCTAAGTGCAAAGTAACATTTGAAGATAATAAATTTCCAACAGCTTATCAAAAAGCGGAAAAGTTTGCTGATATCTTTTCAGTAAACAGCAGACTAGAAGGTCTTTCAAGAAAATGTAAGTCTTACAGACAGGACCAGGAAGCTAAACTAGAAATTAAAGATCCAGAATCTAACGATGATTTATACTTCAACTCTCCTATTACGTTTTTGGAACTAAAAGAAGGAATCTCAACACTAAGTAATAAAAGAACAGCTGTTGGCCGTGATGAAATTTCCAATGAAATGCTGAAACATTTACCAGATATTGGGTGCAGTATCTTCATAAAATTATGGAAACATGCTGGAGTGAAGGTAAATTACCAGCCGTGTGGAAACATTCAATTATAGTTCCCATACTTAAAAATGGCAAACCCTGTAGAGATGTCAACAGTTACAGGCCAATCTCTCTTACTTCACACACACATGTAAATTAATGGAAAAGATAGTACTGCTCGCCTAATTCACTATTGTGATAAAAACAATGTTATTCCAGTCCATCAAGCTGGTTTTAGGTCGGGAAGATCTACAACGGATCACTTGGTAAAGTTTTCTACCAATATAAAACGCCAATTTGCTCGTAGGCAAAATGTGCTGGCAACATTTTTTGACATTAAACGAGCCTACGATCAAGTGTGGCACGCTCAATTGTTATTTAAACTGAAAAGAGCAGGTATTTGTGGGAGAATGTTTTCGTTTGTAAAAGATTTCTTTCCTGTAGAACTATTGAAACAAGAGTTGAAAATGCATATTCTTCCCAGAGAGGTTTACATATGGGAGTTCCCCAAGGATCCATCATTGCTCCTTATCTTTTCAGTATTATGATATCAGATCTTTCTAAGAAGATATCAAAGAATGTTGGGATTGTTCAATATGCTGATGACATTTGTATTTGGTTGGATGCAAAATTGAAGTCTATTTCAAACAGAAAAACTGAAACAAATTCAGATCTGTTATCAGTCTGAATTAGATAGATAATAAGTGCTTCTTTACAGAGAATGGTTTATCTTTATCTGTTGAAAAAACTCACATGATGGTATTTAGTGCTGGTGACCCTCCCAGAAGATTACTAGTTTCTTTATCGACGGAGCTGAGCTACAATTCAAAGACATAACAAAAAGTTCTTAGGTGTCTATTTTACATCGAAATTATCATGGAAATTTCACATTGAAAACAGTCTATCAAAAGCTCAAAAAAGCTTAAATTTGCTTAAAATTATAAGCAGACAAAATTGGGCTAAAGAAACAAAAAGCTTGACTCTTCTTGCAACATCTTTGGTTAGATCAAAGCTGACTTACGGCCAAGAAGTTTATTTTTCTGCTCCTAAATATCTTATGAAGAAATTACAAAGTATTGACTCTAAAGCATATAAATTAGCTTTGGGAGTTCCTGTCCACACCCCGACTATTGCTACATATGGGGAGGTTGGTGTTCTACCTTTGAACGATTATTATCGAGAACTGTCTTCAGCTAAGTACATTATAAGAAGCAGTGCTGTTGAAAATGTCAACGTGAATGAAAACGTACTTAGATCAGATCTTCAATTTCCAAAAAGAGCAAGGGCCATAAAATCTTTGACAACATAGCCACTTATACATCAGATATTCACAGTAGATTAGATCTGAAAACTAAAGATATAGGTAAGCGTTCGATTACGTCTCCAATTCCTCCATGGGAACTGAACAGAGCAGATTTTGACTTTTCCAATGACGATCTAAAAAAGAGTGATAACCCTCATCTACTTGCTGCTTCTTTTCGCTCTCATGTTCATTCAAATTATTCTAACCATTTGAAGGTATATACCGATGGTTCTCTTATTGACACTAATGTGGCAGGTGCTGGGTTTGTAATACCTGGTCTAAAGAAAGAAAAATCGTTCCATATATTGGTGCAGGTCATTCTGTTTTCACCGCGGAACTGGTAGCCATTCTCATGGCTCTGCGATACATTGTTAATCTTCCTATGGTTATATTTCCAATACTTTTTTGTGTTGACTCTAAGTCTGTCTTATTCACACTGAAATCCATGAAGTCTAGAGAGACAGATGTGACTTAGTAATTGAAATTAATAATCATCTCATACATTTTCTAATTCAAAAGGGTTCCAGTGTAACATTTACTTGGGTTCCATCACATTGTGGTATTTATGGAAATGAGTGGGCAGACAGAGTAGCTAGAGGAGGTGCAGGACAAAGTATTCGTTGTGAAAACGTTATATTCCTTTGTCTGTAAAGGAATGCTATAATCTTTTAGAAAAAGACACCAAAGCTCGTGTGGGTTATAATGTAAATCGGCACACCTCTTACAGCATGTCTTTGTTGAACGTTTTTCCAAGGGAAATTTCCAGTTTTTGT
>JADBJO010002054.1:155000-165000 GCA_016801955.1 Conus betulinus
GGACTGAATGAAGGAGGGGGGAGACTGGGGAGGGGGAGAGGAAGGAGAGACGGGGGAAAGGGACGGGGGTAGGGTAGGGGCGGGGAGGGGGGGGGGGGGCTGGTTCTATATATACAGAGTTTTGCATTTCTGTTCATTTCAGATTTCAGTTTTATCCAGAGCGTCTTAGGCAGACCAGTCTACATGCGGCTGCACCACATATGTGGCCACGATGCGTTCAGCTCTATCAATGAAGTAGTGAATAAAGATACTGAGACAAAGCGAGACACGAGGGCTTCCTTTGCGAGGTTTAAAAGATGCCGGATCTTTGTATTAACCCAACGATCTGATCAGATCCAGCGTATTTAGCTGACGTGGTGTGTACTGTTGCGATTGAGTGTGTGTGTGTGTGTGTGTGTGTGTGTGTGTGTGTGTGTGTGTGTGTGTGTGTGTGTGTGTGTGTGTGTGTGTGTGTGTGTGTGTGTGCGTGTGCGTGTGTGTCAGATAGATAGACAGAGAAGTATGTAGGAAGATATAAATATAGACATATATATTGTATAAATTTATGTGCTGCTCACCATTGCTCAGCGCGTGTGGGTGCCTTTTCTCATGCAACTGATCAGTTCATCACCACTATAGCTTTGTCATTTAGTGGCAGGCTGCATCTCTGAAGAGATCCAAGCGAAGCCTGTTCTGCACAGTTCTCGGCTGCCATCAGCACTGACGTGACTGACATCGCTGGAACACTCAGACAGTACAGTAACCGCTCAAACTGTGGACAAAAGTTCACCACTCTTGCGTCCTCAGTGGATTCTCAAACAGAGGTTTCCTTTGAGAATGCGTACTCTTTCCTTTCCTTTATCTTGGAATAACTCATTTTCTTACTGCATATACTCCTCATTTTCCTTCTCTAACGTTCTCTGGCTGTTTTGGGATGCCATTGCATTTTTCTGTTGTCGCCCTTGCTGGTGAGTTTTGTTTTGGCGCCCTTGGTGGTGAGACTGCATTAAAAATTATGGGTGATAGTTTTCCTTTTCAATGCTAATGGTGGACCAGCACGATCGTCAGGAAACAGTTTGTCCTTTAGACCCCAAGACCAACAGGAACTCATCCAGCTCGAACTCTAGCACGATACAATCATACCAGCTCCACTGATGGGTCAAATTCGAGACACGGGAGACACACATGGTTCTGTTCTCAAAGCAGATTTCAATGGTACCCAATGTTCTGTTAGGAAAGGGCTAAACATACACACAGTACTCCCCTCTCTTTGAGACTCTCTTACACTTCTAACTCTCCTCTCTTTTCCTCCCCTCCCCCCCCCCCCCCCCCCCCCCCCCCCCCCCCCCCCCCCTCCAGCTTTTGTTCCTCTATCCAGCTTTACCGCAAGGACTGTAGGCGCCACGTCTTAGATATATGATAATATGAAATCAGAGGGGTAGAGGGAGGCAGAGAGAGAGCGAAAGAAAGAGAGAGAGACAGACAGACAGACAGACAGACAGAAAGACAGAAAGAGAGAGAGGGACAGACGACAGAGAAAGAGAGAGAGGGACAGACAGATAGACAGACAGAGAAAGACAAACAGATAGACAGATGTTTCCAATGTTCTTGTAGTGTGTGCATGTGTGCGTGGAGTGAGAGGTGAGGGGGCAGGCGGAAGTGAGATGTTGAGTGTGGGCGTGCATGATATCACGGAGGTTTTGTTCTTTTGCCTTAATCAATGGCTTCCCAGTAGGTGGACTCCATCACAATGGAACTCGATGTGATGGAGTGATACAATCCTCTCCCTCCCTCCCTAATGCCACAGGCGCTGCACGCCATGGCTTAGAAAGCCTCTCGTGTTAAAAAGCAGAGATGGTAAGAGCAGGGACGACTGTGTGTGTCCCTTATCTCTGTGCCCATCCGTCAAGGAACGTCGTGTTGTGCTGTGAGCGCAGGTCAAATCACCATGTCACTGATTTACTTGACAAGAAACCGGAAAAGCCAGCGTCATGGTCAATAGGACAGCCAACAAAGGACACTCCATTCTGGAACGTGTGTTGTGCCTGTAAGACATCCTGCCAGAACTAAAGAGACAAAGGTGCAGAAAGCAAAAACATGAATTACAGACAAAAATATACTCAATTATAGTCATACTTAATGACCCAGAGTTGCTCCCTACCCCCATCCCTACCACCATCGCTACCGTCGTTTCTCTCTCCTCCACAATGCCTAAGTCATCCATACATTCACAGATGGAAGTATCGAAGAAGACTATTGCCAGTAAGTCTACCATGAAAAGATCAAGAACTGAACTACAACGCCTTAAGTGGTGGAAATTGTTTCAAGCTGAAGATTACAAATCTTACTGGGCACCAGAAATTCTGGTGGGAAAAATTCCACTGTGGCAGCCCAGCATGTACCGATGTTTAGAGTCCAAACCACAATCGATATGTGGCTAAGCTGAGATCCAGAAGACAATACCATCAGCAGAGAAAAAAAGCCCTCTCTTTGTATCCTTGAGACATTTCCTATGCAGAAACAGAACAGCCACAGCCGGTCGGCCCCCGCCGCAGCCCCGGCACCGGCAATCCACAGGGAGCAGTCAATGTCAAGTCGTCAAGAGGCAACCCACCGGAGGAGACACTGCACTGCCGCCGAGTCACTTCGGTGGTGTTCAGTGGCGCCTGTTCTGATCTAACATACGCAGGACACCACCTACTAAGCCCCCTACTGACGACAATAATTGCTTAGTCGCGGAGCCGGCGTGAGTGAGCTCTCCCTCCGGGAGGGCGCCACCACGTCCGTCCAACGACAGCCCCCATGGACTCGCCGATACCGGTGACCCCGACGGAACCAAACCAAGGCCACAGACGTGGAGAGGACATCGAAATTGAGGTCACCATGAGAGCAGGGCATGAAGGGCCACAGAATTTGAGACTTTTTTTTTTTTAATGCGATCGATGAGAATGAGGATGATTAAGATGATGCTACGGATTTCCATTTCGGTCTGAGACTACATGACAGGGCTGTACTCTACGCTTCCTTTCATAATATATCCCGGCGTCAACCAGGCCCGAGAGATACAGACACCTGCAGTGTTGGTCAGGAAATTTGAGCAACACTCTCAGAAAACGCATCCATTTCTGATGGGATTCGAACCCACGACCTCCCAGCCGGGAGTCCGCGACGCTAACCACTTCGCCACGGCGGCTGGTATCAGTATGTCCTTTGTAGGTGCCCTACTAACGGGAGTCACCCAGTGCTTCTTAGCCCATGTTCCATTCAGTGATGGTGAGTACAGCAGGATAGTTCTCAAACACATGCAGCCACAAAACTGTTCTCTATGGATCGATGCACATACGCACGCATAAGAGCATGGACGCTCGCGCGCTAAAACATGCGTATTAAAACACACGCACGCATTTGGGTACGCGCGCGCGCACACACACACACACACACACACACACACACACACACATCTACACATCTACACATCACACACACACACACACACACACACACACACACACACACACACACACACACACACACACACACACACACACACACACACACACACACACACACACACTTACACACACACACGCGCGCGCGCGCGCGCGCGCGCGCGCACGCACACACACACACACACACACACACACACATACACACACACACACACACACACACACACACACACACACACACACACAATTATAAGTGACATATCCCCATTTGATACCAAGCGAGGACCTATGTGATCATCTGGAAACAGTTAGTTCTTGAGAGCCCCAGGATGACAGGGGTATAATCCATAATCCAGCTCAAACTCGCAAAACACGATCAGACCAGTTCCACAGAGGAGTCAGAGTCAGGGATCAAAGTCAGATCTGGATAGGCGATGCAAATGGTTCTGTGCACAAAGTAAACTTAAATGGTACCCATATGCCACTAGAAAAGTGTTTAATATATACACTGGTATCCCCTCTTTGAAACTCTCCAGTTTGTCTAACTCCATCTTTCATCTAACCGACCCAGAGCTTGTGTTCCGGTTTGAAATTTTACTGGAGGAACTGTCGACCTACACTTCCTTTTGTGCCATTTCTTAGATATATGATGATCATGAGAGAGAGAGAGAGAGAGACAGACAGACAGACAGACTGACAGAGAGAGACAGAGAGAGAGAGACAGAGAGAAAGAGACGAACAGACAGATAGACAGAGAAAGGGAGAGTGACTATGTGGGAAACGGGGGTGGGTATTGCATGGGCGTGCATGATATCATTAAGATCTTCATTTTTTGCCACGTCCCAGCCTTAATCAATGGCTTCCCTGTGAGTGGACACCACACTCCATCACAATGGAACTCGATGTGATGGAGTGATACAATCCTCTCCCTCCCTAATGCCACAGGCGCTGCACGCCATGGCTTAGAAAGCCTCTCGTGTTAAAAAAGCAGAGATGGTAAGAGCAGGGACGACTGTGTGTCCCTTATCTCTGTGCCCATCCATCAAGGAACGTCGTGTTGGGCTGTGAGCGCAGGTCACATCACCATGGCATCGATTCATCTCATGACAAACTGGGGCATCTAGCACCAAGTCAATAAGACAGCCAACAAAAAGCGCTCTACTCTGGAATGACCTTGTACCTATAGGACATCCTGCCCGAACTGAGGAGAGAAAGGTGCGGAAAGCAAACACAAAATTACTGGAAATAAAAATTCCATTACAGTCACACCCAAGGACCTAAAGTCGCCCTCCACCCCTACAACCTACCTCCTACCCCCTCCCTCAATTCTCTCTCTCCTCCATCATGCCTAACTCATCCATCCCTTCACCGGAAAAGACGGAACGAAGAAGTTTATCACCAATGCGTCTGCCACGAGAAGATCGAAAAATGTACTACAAACCCTTCAGTGCTGGATATTGTTTTAAGCTGAAGATGACAAAACTTACTGGACACCAGAAATTCTGGAGGGAACAATCCCATCTCAGCAGCCCAGCATGTACGGATGTTAAGAGCCTTAAAGTCCACTCGATATATGGCTAGGCTGTTCAGGTCCAGGAGACAGTAACATTAGCAGAGAAAGAAGCTCTGTCTTTGTATCGTTGTGACATTACCGATGCAGAAACAGAATACCTTCGCCAGGGGCACCGGAAGTGGGCAATCCACAAACATGGCGGGAGGGATGACAGATCGGGCGATTTCTTCAGACACGCCATGTGTAGCTTAGACGACCACAAGATTAACCTGTATGCTTTCACATGGGTAAACCGGCTACTTAACGAGGTTAACATGGACCTACTTATTTTTCTGTAAGTTTCGGAACTGCTTGACATTTAGCGGGGTAAAAAAAGAAAATCAGTATGTGCTTTGTACAAGTAACTTCACGCAGTGTTCTCTTTGCCCGTGTTCCATTGAGTGTTGGTGAACGCAGGATGGCTATCAGTAAACATGAAACCACAAAACTGTTTTCTATGGAATAATGTGTATGTACATGTATACAAACACGGACGTGTGCACTTTTATACGCGTACACACAAACTCATGCGCACACAGTCACATGAGCGCGCGAACACATACATACACGCGCGCGCGCACGCATGCGTGCGCGCACGCGCTCAGAGAGAGAGAGACAGACAGACAGACAGACATACGGACAGACAGAAAGATAGATAGAAAGACAGAAAGAAAGACAGATAGAAATTGATAGAGTTAGAAGCAGAGCGAGAGAACGAGGGATCGAGCGAGCGTGAGAGAGAAAAGGAGACAGATAGACGGACAGACAGACAGAGACAAAATTAGAAACAGAGATAAACAGACGGACAGACAGACAAGCCTGGCAGACAAGGACGCAGTGTGTGTGTATGCCGCGGCACACAAAGATCTTACAAGGCAGACAACCCAACAATCTCGTGAACCATTCCCTTCCTTTTCTACTCATCCTCACTTGGTGATTCAGGTCCCAGACTCTCCTGTCCGGACCGTCTTGTGGAAAGAGAGGAGGTGGTGCCAGCGGCAATGTGTGTGTGGGACGGCCGTGCCACGCTGACGGATGAGCCTGTACTCTGATGCACGGCGCACTCTTCCCTTAGGGCTGCCCCCCCCCCCCCCCCCCCCCCCCCCACACACACACACACACACACGTAACAACGAACTCTGTGTGTGTGTGTGTGTGTGTGTGTGTGTGTGTGTGTGTGTGTGTGTGTGTGTGTAACTGGCGGAAACATTGATGTATTCATTGCGGGGTTGTTTGTTTTTTCACCATGTGGTTTCCCTTTTGAAAAATGCCGTCACATCTCATCAATTTGTATTTCTTGTCATCATTTTTTTTTCCCTACTTTTGCTATATTCAATGACAGATCGTTCACTTTGACCTTTTTTTTTTTTTTTTTTGGCAAAGGGCTGTGACTCTTGTGGTAAATGTGTGGGTGAAATATCTGATAGGTGCAGTCGGTGACCCTACATCCCGGTTTCTTCATCACGGTTACATCTATATACGTATACAATGTCATCTTGTACACAAGTTCTACAGTCGATTGTTTGTTACTGCGATGAAAATTTGTGTCGTTAGTTGTTTGTCTGACACGTTTATAGTGTTTCTGACAGACAATAAGTTTCAACCATAAGATATTTTCATCATAGTTGTTTATTAATGGGATTTTTTTTTATCACTGGCTAGAAACGTAGAATTTATTACACAGTTTTCTCTTAATGATAAGAGCCATAAGCTATAAACCGCCAAACCCGTGATTTTTTAAAGAATAACTTTTTATTAAAACCGTACGTGCACCAAAGACTGAAAATGAGAATCAGCAAGTGAATTTGTTATGTGCCTGCTAAGTTTGCACTGAACCTCACACTAAACTCTTTTCATGTACATTTAGACTTTTCAGAAAAGAAGTATTCCCGGAATGGTTGTCTCTGCGCAGTTACAAGTGGTTGGAATCAATGTCATAGAAACTCAAGGTTGACTGTGTACGTACCTGCCTCTGGAACGAATTGAGAGAGAATCTTCAGGTAGACATCTCAGTTACCTACATCACAAAGCGATCACAATCTGCATTCAATGCTGTCAGGCACTCTGTTAACTCTGTTTTTCTTTTTCATTTGACACAGCATGATTTTCCCCGCAGAAGTAAACATGTTCATTTATTTCATTTATTTATTTTCGTTTTGTTGTGGGCGTGGGTTGTGGTCTGTTCTTCACAGGCACAGATCAAGTCTGCTTTCTGCCTAATGCCATGGTCGTTTTCCTTCTGTTCCCTGCATAAGCTGCGCCTGCTCGATCTGCAGAGGACTGGTCCGCTCCACGCCCTGTTTTAGTATCTGAGGATGCTGCTGGAGACTCTCTCCCATGGTTGGTTTTATTCTTTGGTGACGAACACCCTGGAGTAGAACCTGCTGAACGACCAGTCTTACTGTCGGGAGCCATAGACGGTGGTGAAGAGCCTGCTCTGATCTGATTGTCCTGAGCCACAGGACGTGGTGGTGAATTCGTCTCTTTGTCAGCTACACGATCCGGACCTGTGGAACGTTGGGCTGTCTGCTTGAGGCTTTTTCACTCGGACCTTAGACAGTTTGTTTTCTTGAGGCGTTTTTGAGGTGTTAGGTCTGTTTTCTACCCAATCCGCACCTAGTGGACGTACATTCGTGTCCTGTCCTGGTCAACCAGCGAAGAAAGAAGACGGAAAAAAAAACTGCTCCATGCTGGGTTTGATTGCTCTCAATCACAAGAGGTGGTGATAAACCTGTCGCTTTGTCATCTTTATGGTCCGGTTCTGTTGACCGTTGATGGCCAGATTGACATCCTGTTGCGGTGACCCTTCCTGGTTTATTCTTTGGTGACACTTTTGAGGCAGCGGGTCTGTTTCTCGCTGGATCCACAAACGATGTGCGTGTGGTCTTGTATCATTCTCCGGTGGAGCAGAAAATAAGGAATAAGGGTCATCAACGTGGACCGCCTTCCTCGGTATCGCAATTGGCTGGTCTGGCCCTGGAAGAGGACAGTGTCCTCTTCCATGGAAAGACTCCGTACGCCTGCTGGATTGCCGCGAAAGGACATGCAAGACAGTTCAGAAGTGTGGTTACAGCGGTGCCTTCTTGGCACGACTCCAAACATCACGGTCATCATCTTGCTGCCTTCGTCCTGCGAGACAGGGATTTGACGGGATAGTCCTGTTCTGTGTCAGGGCTGCTTAGGGATCGCTTGATGGTTCCCATGGTCTAGCACAGACAGGGGTAAGTGGGCGGAAGGCGGAGGTACACAACCACGGCTTTATGTTTTCCGGTTTGTTTGTTTTTTTAAGGAGTCGGAAACCTTGATCTCAGCAAAAGCGTGACGGTTTGCGCGTGGTCAGTATGGGAAAAGGAGTGTAGGGCCTACATCATCTTTCTGTTGCTGCCGCTGCTGCTGATGTTGTTGTTGATGATGTTGTTGTTGTTGCTATTTTTGTTGTGTTGTTGTGTGTTGTTGTTCTTCTTCTTCTTCTTCTTCTTCTCTTCTTCTTCTTCTTCTTCTTTCTTCTTCTTCTCGTTGTTGTTCTTGTTGTTGATGTTATTGTTCTTCTTCTTATCCTCCTCCTCCTCCTTCTACTCCTCCACCTCCCTCTAGTCATTCTTCTTCTTCTTCTTCTTTCTCTTCCTCCTCCTCCTCTTCCTCCTCCTCCTCCTTCTCCTCCTCCTCCTTCTCCTTCTTCTTCTTCTTCTTCTTCTTCTTCTTCTTCTTTTTTCGTCTTCTTCTTCGTCTTTTTCTTCTCTGCCTTCTTCTTCTTCTTCTTCTTCTTCTTCTTGTATAGAACTTCTAATGAAAGTGTGATCACTGGACCAGCCTGTTGCTTTTCTCACCGAGGGGAGGCTAATCCTAGAGTAAGCTGCTGCAGAGCAGCTGGCAGAGCGCGTGCTGTGACTGGTGTATGTGCTAGTGTCTCTTCTGGCCTTGACTCAGTGCGGCTTTGATCCGGAGAGTGAGCGTTTGTCTTAGCACAGGCACATGTGGTTTGACTTAATTGACCAACAGCTGATTTGCCTCTCAGTTCATCTGTTCTCTTCGCATATTCCAGCAAATGTTTGACTAAAAATTCTCTTCACAGGTTTCTGCAAATGTTTAATAAACAAAGTTTTGGGTTCTTTTCAGAATTCAGCTTTTCTTCTACAGCTTCACTCTTGGGGTGTGGTGTGCTCCTTTCTCGCTCTTGCCTTTTCCTTTGTGACTTTCTGCCTTGAGAGCAGCACCAAGCGTCTCTTCAAACCAAGAAAGCAAGGTAGTCACCTTGAAAAATCTTCTATCCAAGTTTTCCTCTAATTTATCCATCCTGCCTTGGTTACCATCTTCCTCTTCAGAGGACTGACTGTTCAGTTATTCGTCCCTCTCAGGGGATTTTCTCTCTCTCTCTGTCATGCTCAGCGAGAACGGTGAAAATTCCTGTGCAAAGACTCAGTCGCCTTCCCTTTAGATTTCAGAGAACAAGAAATTACACCAGACTCAATGAAGCAAAGATTCAGTAATACAGCACAGTTTCAAAAAATATTAATACTAATTTGTAGATCGCAGAACGATGTTGTCTTACATAGTAATGCATACCAACGAAGCAAAGCGTCAATGAGAAAATTCGTTCTCAAGGAAAAAAAAAAAAAGCAAAAAAGTTCAGATTGACCTAGTGTTCTCATCAGACATAGACACACCACATTCGCATAATCATACAACCTAACACACAGTGCACCACAAATCCTTGACACTTCTCTCTACCCAAAATTAGTCTGTCAGCGTCTGTGAAGCATGTGCTGCCTACCTCCCCGTCAACGTCCACTTGACCTGGCTAAGCAGTGCGCGCCAATATTCATGTCACATCACGTGACTTCGTCTGACGAGTAACCAGATGTTTTTCTGCGAGCAACAGGCGAATAGTGAGGGTCAGTCAAAGTTCAGTGAAGCGCGAACACGAGGAGAGAGGGAGCAGGGTAGAAGAGAGGACGGCGCGCAGGTTCTGGGGTTGGCATGCATGGCGGCGCATACACTACACAGGCTCTGGGGTTGGCAT
>JADBJO010002054.1:172500-177500 GCA_016801955.1 Conus betulinus
GAATGTCACAATCGGAGTTGCCAGAATGTCACAATCTGAGTTGCCAGAATGTCACAGTCGGAGTTGCCAGAATGTCACAGTCGGTGTTGCCAGAATGTCACAATCTGAGTTGCCAGAATGTCACAGTCGGTGTTGCCAGAATGTCACAATCGGAGTTGCCAGAATGTCACAATCTGAGTTGCCAGAATGTCACAGTCTGTGTTGCCAGAATGTCACAATCTGAGTTGCCAGAATGTCACAATCTGAGTTGCCAGAATGTCACAATCGGAGTTGCCAGAATGTCACAATCTGAGTTGCCAGAATGTCACAATCTGAGTTGCCAGAATGTCACAATCGGAGTTGCCAGAACACCACAATCGGAGTCCGAATACATGTGAACAGATCATAGGGGTTTTTTTTCCTGTGTTACCAGTGTCTATGTAACCCAGTGCAACCTGCTGCAGTTGGGAGCAAATCCAGTCAGAAAATCCTACCTGGAGATGGAAAGGCACCGCCAGGTTCGACGTACCCAGGATACTCCGCATAACAGAAAAGGATACAGATGCCATACTGTTATCCCAAGACAGGAAATTTCCGACACCGTCAGAACTGCTGCGCTGTAAGTTTAATCAGTCATGACAGCAAAGTGATGCTCAACATCATCCTCATGATAGCAAAGCGATGCTCAACATCATCCTCATGATAGCAAAGTGATGCTCAACATCCTCATGATAGCAAAGTGATGCTCAACATCATCCTCATGATAGCAAAGTGGTGCTCAACATCATCCTCAGTATGTCACGGCCGCAAGCAGACACCGTTATTTCTCTGCAGAAAAACAGATCGTTAACCTGCGTCTCTTTTGCGAAAATACCTCCGACACCAGATAGTTTTCACACACATTCATTGACTTCACGAAGGCATTTTTACAGTCTGACAGCAAGTGCTATGGGCCAAAATGAAGAAATATAACATCGGCCAAAAGCTAATCGACACCATCCGGCAACTATATCCCAAAGCGACCAGTGAAAAACAAGTTATTGGAAAATTGTTCCGTACTACGATTGGAGTCAAACAGGGCTGCCCTCTTTTTGTCTTAAACTTTTCACTATATTCCGTGAACGCATTACGACTGGCGCAATTCAAGGTCATATCAGCGTAGTAGTTAGCACCATCATACACCTTCGACTTGCAAATGATGTCGACCGTCATGTAGGCAGTGTGCAAGACATCGCTGAGAGTATTTTCAAAGATTTGAAGAAACATCAATTATGGCATAGAATCATCAGCAGCATAGCATAGATGACCAGCCCACAACACCACCACTCTAAATACAGATATAAATGTCATGGACAGAGAGCTGGACATTGTTCAACAACAATTCACCTACCTGGAATCCATCGTTACCAATGAGGGATCCAAACCAGAAATCCACTCAAATGCAGCGGAGACAACAGCTCTGTCCAGACTGAAATCAGTATGGAAGGACACTAATATGAAAGATAAGATCAGGCTCCTGTTTGCACTGACATATTCCATCTTCCTGAATTCATGCCAGACATGGACCTTCACAGCAGATCTGGAACGAAGACTCTCAGCCAGGGTCATGAAGTGTTATTGTTACTGCTATTAACATCAAATATACGGATCATACCACCGATGAAAAAGTGCGCTAAAACCGTTATGTGGCACATTCACCACATGAAACAGCACTGACGGCAGTTCAGAAAAGTAATGCACACTGGTATGGCTGCATAGTAAGATCCAATAGCTTTGTTCAATTTCAGTGATTTCTAGGATGAGTTGAATCCAGAATGACTTAAGTTACCTTCAAATTAAATTGTGTTACAGTTTTTGTTTTTCTGGGTTGCAGAAGGTACAAAAGTGTTCTTCCACCCCACTGATTTCTTTCAGTACAGAATATGCGCCCAGAATTCGATGTATAGTCTCCTTTCCTTAGATACCATGTCAATTTCACTCCAGAAATGGTGTGAATGTTTTAAAGGCATTAATCCAGACTCTTTCATCCTCCTCCAGTCTATTGCTTTATTTTCCACCAAAGTAAAGAATCGTAACATTATATGTGATGATAAGGTTTTCAAGTGATAACAATATTCCAAAGCGCATAAATGTCGGCGTGTTGTTACATTTAAAACCAAATGTTCAGTTTTCATAAATAATCATTCTGATCGGGACTTTCAATATAAATCAGAATACTTTATCCTTTGTTGTAAAACGTGCGGTTTGTGATAACTATTTTCATGTCTTACTTCATCATTAATCGCAAATCAAAATTATTATTGAGCATGACAATGTCGCCCCTGGTGTTTCATTGGTATGGATTATTACAAAGCATTTATACCGCCATCCAAAGTAAACAGATTGTTTTGAAAGCAGTGAATTTAAAACTATTTCTACCTAAAAAAAAAATAATAAATAAATAAATAAATAAATAATAATAAATAAATAATAATAATAATAATAATAATAATAATAATAAAATCCAATTTTCGGTCCTTGACAGTTCTGTAAAGCTGTTTGGATCGTCTCAAGCTCTGGCGTGAAGAAAACGTACTCTTGTGTTGGCATTGAGAATGAGAACTGTGCATACCACAGATCGTCAAAGCTTTGCACAAAACAAAAGCGAGGAGCCAGGCATCCATCTGGGAAGTAATTCTGTCTAATTATGTTCAGCATTGTCCCCCCCCCCCCCCCCCCCCCCCCCCCCCCCCTGCTCCAAAAACAGTAACATCCTCTGACTGGTTGATGAAGCAAGGTAAATTCCTGTCTCCGGTACTCTCGGAATGTCTCCCTCCTTCTCAGTAGGTTTTCCAGTAATCCAATTAAACCGCAACTACCTGGATTCTTAATTAGGCGGAGAACGACGGCCATTCTGCTTCATCCTCGGGTACCCCCAGTCCCATCGTCACACACCTGATCAACTCGCCCTGCGGTCCACCCGCCAAGTCGTGTCGTAAACAGCTTGTCACTTGCTCCACCCTGGCTCCATTCCTGCGTCAGATGGGGCTGCAGCTGAGGTCAGTTCGGCCTGGTCTCCTGTTTCACTGACCGCCAGATATGCAATGCTGCAAGGGAGACAAAGCAGCATTTTCTTCATGACTGGGAAAGGTTAAAAGCTTGCCTCAAAAATAGGTTCGCCCTAAACTATGTACTCTGTCTCCTTTCTAAGCTTGATGCCAGACAATGTTCCCGTGGTCTCATCAGATGTATTCACTGTGTGAATAAACGCCGATAACATCCTTGTAGACCATAAATTCAAAACCTACGGTTGATCTTGACTGCTGTTGCCTGTTAGAGTAAAATATGATCAAATATCTTAATTATCAAGCCAACCAGTTAACTGCTTCTGCTGGTCTTTTCTGCGGTTTGTAAAGGGTAGGACAGCACACTACACCAGAGCAGGGGTGATCATATTCGGTGGATCGTGTTGAGGGTTCTCTGCTGCAAACCATGCCACTCCCAAGCGCATCGCACAGGTAGAAGTCACAGTCAACCATTGATTGCGTACAGATATATTCATTCTTTTGTCTGTGTGTTTTTTGTGTGCGTGTGTGCGAGGTTTCTCTAACTGGTTCTGATGAACAGGAGGTCGTGTAAGTGTAAACTGCACATACTCGATCAACATAGCTTCTGATTGTTAGGTTCGTGGTTAGGTAGGGACATCAAAAATGCGTAAGAACAGATCTCGAAAGGTAAGTGATGATAAAAAAAAACAACGTAAATGGGTATAAGAAACAGGGAAAAAAAAGGGAAAAATATTTTTTTTTTTTTTAATGGAAGAGTGTACGAAAAAACACTAGGAAATATAAAATAATAGATAAAGTTTCAAAACGTGCTAGGAAAAGAAAAAACATTCAAGAAATAGAGAAAAAAAAAACCCACAAAGAAAGTCATGAAATATAGGGTAAGACAGGAAAAGAAGAAAAAAATGTAAAAAACCAAATTTTAAGCGTAGAAAAAATAAAAGATAGGGAACATGGGAAGAGGTGGGGAACGTAACGAAAGGTAAGAAAAGTCAGAAAAGGCACATTTAATGGAAAACAGATAAGGTAAGAAGGGATAGGTAATGTAGGGAAGATAAGAAGACGAACAATGAAATGAATAGGTAGAGAAAGGGAGAATATGGCAGGGAAACGGGATTTTAAAAAAAAAGTGTGAAAAGGAAATGCGGGAAAACGTAGAGAAAGTTCAGAAAAAGGAAGTTCAGGAAAATGGGAACTGTAGAGAAAGTTCAGAAAGGTGGGGAAAATGTAGAGAAAGTTCAGGAAAGGGGGGAACTGTAGAGAAAGTTCAGGAAAGGTAGGAAAATGTAGCAAAAAGGTAAAAACCATAGACCATAGTGCAATGGGGTAGCGTCGCCATATTTTGACTAGGAGGTCATGGGTTTGATTCCTGATCAGAGCCATTTAGATTTGGGGGATTGGGGGGATTGGGGGGGGGGGGGGGGGGCAGTAACCGTACCGGTTCCTACCGGTTCCCCAGAGTTGATTTTTGTTTTATGGGCTCAGCTGGATAGACTGGAACCGCACAGCCTAGTTTCAGCCGCTTAATGGATGGGTCTCTAAGACTGTTTTTTTGTCAAATTTCTTGAGCAACACTGAAATGGTTGTCTCTTGTGTGTGGTTGACGCCGGGATATACTAAGAAAGGAAGTGTGTGGTGTATCATCCGGTCATGCAGTCGCAGATCAGAATTGAACCCCACAGGCATCATTTTCATTATTCTCATGTTCATCGGTCCGCATAAGAAGTCTCAAATTTAGTGGCCCTTCATGCCCTGCCTTCACGGTGACCTTTCCATGTCTGTGCCCACGAAGTGTTCATATCGAGGTCGCCAATAACGGCGATTCTTGCGGACCGTCGTTGGATGGACGTGGTGACGTTCTCAGGAAGGGGGCGTTTATCCACGCTGGCTTCGCGACTGGGCAACTATTAAGGTCGGATTTAGTGAGTGGTGTCCTGCGTATGTCGAATCAGATCAGGAACCACATAACACTTCTGA
>JADBJO010002054.1:190000-197500 GCA_016801955.1 Conus betulinus
ATGCGGGTGGCAGGATGTCCGGTCCTCGGCAGGTGTCTTGGACTGAGTTCCCCACGGGGGCTGGCCCAACTTGTTCTGGTTTTCAAACCCTGACTGAAGTCTGGGTCCTCTTCTTCCTTCCTGCTGAACTGGTCTCCGGGGATTGGTTTTGGTTCGGTGTGAACTGGCGTCCTCTTTGTGGCGTTGGTCGGCCCATTGTTGGCGTCGGTACTCTTTGCCTATCCCCTCCCCCCCCCCCACCCCTCAAAAGGCCTGTTTTTAGGGCTACCAGGTGGTCTTCTTCATGCTCGGGTGGCGATGGTCTTGTGCCATAATGTAGCAAAATGTCCACAACAATGTAACGATGTAGCAAAACTCCACGACAATGCAACGACGCAGAAAATAGTTCACAACAGTGTTACAAAAATCCACAACAATGTAACATTGCGGCAAAAAAAAAAAAAAATCCACAACAATGTAACGATGTAGCAAACATCCACAGCAATGTAACAATGCAACAAACATCAACAATGTAACATTGCAACAAACATCAACAATGTAACAATGCAACAAACATCAACAATGTAACAATGCAACAAACATCAACAATGTAAAAATGCAAACAAACATCAACAATGTGAAAATGCAACAAACATCATATCAACAATGTAACAATGCAACAAACATCAACAATGTAACAATGCAACAAACATCAACAATGTAACAATGCAACAAACATCAACAATGTAACAATGCAGCACACATCAACAACAATGCGATAATGCAACAAACATCAACAACGTAACAATGCAACAAACATCAACAATGTAACAATGCAACAAACATCGACAATGTAACAATGCAACAAACATCAACAATGTAACAATGCAACAAACATCAACTATGTAACAATGCAACAAACATCAACAATGTAACAATGCAACAAACATCAACAAAAACGTTACAATGCAGCAAAGTGTTTAAAAATTGTAGCAACTGTTGCATTTTTGTTAAAGCTGCATGTGAATTGCGGCAATAGATGCATTTTACAAGCTCGATGTACAAACCCTGTAACAGTTGTTCGGCACTTTTGATCGATAACTACAGAACCGATGCAAATACCGAATTGTTAATCTGTTCCAGTTGATGGGTAATAAATCATATAATTTCCATCTGTTTTGATCTTTTGAGAAGCACATCACTAACATTCTTTTTTTATGTTTTGCTGTCGACATGGGTTCTACAAAACTTGTCGCGGAATGTTCTAAATTTACAATATATTTAGGATGGTCGCCTTGCTTTTTGTTTGTTTTTTTTTTTTTTCCCTCAAGGCTATGAACAAGTGCATTTATGTTATTTCAACATTGTCCCGGTTTGTTTTTGTTCTTTTAAAAAAGTTGAAGGAAGCTGATGCAGCATTCTATATCCCCCCCCCCCCTCCAAAAAAAAAAAAAAAAAAAAAAAAAAAGAAAAGCATGCAATGTGTAACGAATGTTAATTCAAAAATACCTGGGTTGTTACATTTTGGGTAGAGACTGCTGCATCGCTACATCTGACTTTGAATCAAGCCCTCAAATCAGTCCATCGAGGGTGATTGCAGTCAGTTAGCGTGGAGGGCGGAATAATCAGCTCCCCGCTTATCAAACAGCAATTACTGGTCGATCAGTTGATGAGACCGGGGGCCGGTGTGTGACTAGTACAGTACAACACAAACACATGGATAGCGCCATGGCTACTATCTCCCTCGCCCTGTGGGAGGAGAGAGAGAGAGAGAGAGAGAGAGAGAGAGAGAGAGAGAGAGAGAGAGAGAGAGACAGAGAGACAGAGACAGAGACAGAGACAGACAGACAGACAGACAGACAGACGGACGGATGGACGGACAGACGGACACAGACAGAGACAGAGAGAGGGGAGAGAGAGAGAGAGAGAGAGAGAGAGAGAGAGAGAGAGAGAGAGAGAGAGAGAGAATCAATACTCACGGATCGCGATGCCTTCGCCCTTGCAAACCTAGTTCACCCACGACATAATGACGTCTATTAGCGTCAGCACAGCGACTCGAAGAGCGGTGAGTCAGTCGGTACCTCAAGATTACCATCAGCTAAAAGGACTAAGCAGCTTTCATTACGTTTGCTATGCTAGTCACAACCCCGACGGTCACCGTATGGCAAATCGACGGTGCCAAAAGCTAAACTCTTCTGTTGTTGTCAGGGTGAAAAGGCTACACACCAGGCTACATACCAGGCTACATACCAGGCAAAATTTACACTGCCGGCTAAGCATATTAAAAAGTCCATATCAAAATTATTATTATCTTCTGGTGTTTTGAAAGGGGGAAGAAGTGCTTCGAACGCAGAGGACATTCATTCCGAGCAGACTATCTTCCCTGTGCACATATAAAGGGCGATAATGACGAATCACGCAATCCCCGTCAAATCTTTCCATGACAGTATTTAGTAGAGTTTGCTAGACAAGGGCGTGCTTTTTCTGCCCCCTTTTCAAACTCTTGATCTTCAATACAAACAAGTAAATGCTCCGTGGCCTGATCAGAGAAGAAAGATTTCGAGTCAGGCAACAAGTTTAAGTGTTTTCCAATGAATAACGAACAAGTAGCATTTTTTCTTTGATGATGAAATGGATTACACACCTACAACTTCAAATGACTGCCGCTAATGACAGCAGATCGCCTAGCAGATATGACGATACAAAGCACATAGAATAAACATGGAGTCATCACCCAAACAAAGCAAGGGGTTTTCAAACTTGCCCATATACCCTGTACCTGAGACATGTACACAGCAACAATTGGGAGAACCGAAGAAAACACAAATTAACATTTATTCAAGACTGGAACAGCCTTTCCGATCTTGAAAATGATCACACAAACACAGGTGACCTCAGTTACCCCGGCGTAAAAGCAAATCTTAAATAAGGCAGGGAGCTGCAAATAACGAAGAAGTGGCGTAACTCTTTCCCCCATGATAAAATGAATGACTTGCCCGAAAGTCTAAACGAATGCTGCTTTCAACGCCAGATGGCGCAGCAGAAATGTCAACACAGAGCTTACAAAACGAACAATCAGCTTAAATATGTCATCACACTTGTTGATATTTTTC
Source organism: Conus betulinus (assembly GCA_016801955.1). Taxonomy (NCBI): domain Eukaryota; kingdom Metazoa; phylum Mollusca; class Gastropoda; order Neogastropoda; family Conidae; genus Conus; species Conus betulinus. The sequence goes on from JADBJO010002054.1 coordinate 193,093, forward strand.
GAGGAATTTTTTTCACCCTTACTTTATGCTATAAAATGTGCCAAGTATCTGCAGCCAGTCCCTGTGTGCACAGCCAGTTTCAACCGTCTTCTTGTTAGCTTGACTCGCCGGCAAGATAAACAGCAGTCAGGAAAATAATGTGTGATTCCTACCCGATGAAGTTTTGAACGTAAGCTGTCAGCCTTTTGCAATCCGTCATATCCGTTGTCAGATAATGTTTGAGACACTACGCGTTCTTGAAACTCATATCTATGACACTGTGTCAGAAAGAAATGATTCATAATTTTAATGGTGTCTTCTTTTGACCCAGACCGTCACTGTTCTACACACGCCAGATCAACCATGAACAGACTCTAGTCGTCTACTTTTTGAAGCACGTTTATTGTCAACTAAAATGTCTGTGGATGTTTAATCATTTCCGTAATGATTCTGGCGCTGAAACGACATCGCTAAAATTTACCTTTGTCTTTGAATGCAGGGCATCTTCAAACAGATTTGAAACAAACAATCCAGCCGTTGGAAAAGAAATATTCCAGACAAGTTATTCCCACTTCATGCAGTGACATAAGACAACTGACAATATACTCACGCACTGACAATGAACTTTCCCGCAGCGCCCTACTTACAGGGGACAAAAGTAATGATTCCTAATTGGACCGAACCGTTCGTTCCAACCGGAAATGCACCATGCCAGTCGTCACGGTGGTATTTCGATCTGGATTGTATGGCTTGAAGCAGGTCTTACGTCAGATTGTGACATGGGCAATTTAGAACCCTCAAATCCCGCCCCCCTGTTTTCGATGACCCGCAGTGCATGCGGATATATTGTTGCCATATTGACGTTGCGCCCACTCATTTGCTGTGAATTCTCATTATTTGTCAAGACAGAATACTTCTTTCTATTTCACAGTCTGGAAAAAAACAAAAGAATTATTTATGTACTTGTATTTTTTTTTTCTATGACTGTTTTGCTTCACTTTTTTTTTTTTTTTTAACCTTGGGTCACATACAGTCATTCGAAAGAAAAGGCCCTTCTTATTGGATGTGTGTTCATTTGTTTGTTACATCCTTCTCGTTCATTCCCTTTTTTTTCTTCCTTCCTTGGTTTCTGTTATTCTTTCCTTGTTCTTTATTCCTTCATATCTGTCTTCCGTCCTTGATTTTTTTTTCTTCTTTTCTTTCTTTTATTCGTTCTTTTTCCTTCTCAGTTTTCGTCTTTCTTTCTTTCTTTCTTTCTTCTTTCAATAAGATTACCTCTTCGGTTTCTTTTTATTTGATTTTTGTGTTTATTTTTCAAAGCTGAAATAGCACGAGGGCAATATTTTTCACTCCTATTGTTCTCTTACATTGTTGTTACCTATGTCAATGCTCTCTTCGTTTGTTACTTTTCAAAATGGGTTTCAAATATCGAAAAGTATTACTGTCCATACCAATTAAAGTCGGGGGCACATCGGCTGGGTCTGGTTAGTCGTGTTTGATAGTGGTTCATTTGTGACCTCAGGAATACAGCAGAGAGCATTGAACTGTCCTCGGTAGTTGGTCCAGGCCTCAGGAATACAGCAGAGCACTGAACTGTCCTCGGTAGTTGGTCCAGGCCTCAGGAATACAGCAGAGCACTGAACTGTCCTCGGTAGTTGGTCCAGGCCTCAGGAATACAGCAGAGCACTGAACTGTCCTCGGTAGTTGGTCCAGGCCTCAGGAATACAGCACAGCACTGAGGACCACGGTTCTGAGTCATCCACAGTGAGGCCGTCACAAAAAGTAGATTCTCATACCTTCGTTCAGACCTCAAGACAACACAAATTTGTCATCCATGGGAAAAAGGATATCCCCACCCCCACCCTGTCAGAGTTTCCAAAGGTATCTGTCAGCATTGCTCTAAGCAAGATGGAAAAACAGCGTGGGGACTAAGACACAACCTTGTTTTACTTTGATTTTTCACCGGGAGTGGTTCTGAAATATCCCACATTTTCGGGTTCCCTCGCCTTCATGCCATCATGACAGGAGAAGATCATCGTACGACGAGTTTTTGTTACTCCCAAACTTGATCAAGATTTGTCAAAGGCCATTCTTATTTCGGGGTGTCAAATCACCACTCGCTGTTTAAGACCATTCTATAGAGTACAGTGGAGGATGGGTGTATCTCGCCATGACTCCCTGTCCAATACCATTCTACAGAGAGCAGTGGAGACTAGGCGTGTATTTCACGATGACTCTCTGTCCAATATCATTCTTCAAGGAAAAAATGGAGGATGGGCTTATATCTCACCATGACTCTCTGTCCAATATCATTCTTCAAGGAAAAAAATGGAGGAGGGGTTATATCTCACCATGGGACTCCCTGTCCAAAAACCATTCTATGGTGAATAAAGTGGAGAGTGGACATGTCTCTCACCTTAACTCTCTGTGCAAGACAATTCTACACAATGCAGTGGAGAATGGACATGTATTTCACCTGTGCTTTCAACCATGGACTCTCACTGTGTCCCAAAACCATTGTACTTGTGTGGGTACAGTGGACATGCGTGTATCACCGTGACTGTCCAAGAACATTATCCCAAGCGTTCCTTAAGCCAACTTTTCATTCTACAAAGGTACAGTCTCTTGGAGCGTTTCTTAGAGCCTTTAGAAGCGTATTCACCATAATACGTTTTTGCTCCCTGCCAAGTCTTTTCTTTCTATTCTCTAACCAGTTAACAGGGGTACAGGAGCAGGACGGTGGACAATGTATCCTCACGACTGATTTCCCTGTCCCTCGACTATTCTCTGTTAACAAGGTACGGATTGGGGGGATCCCACTTAGTGTCTCTGTGCAAGACAATTGTCTACCAATGAGATCAGCTATGAGTTCACCAGGATCCCTGTGCAAAAACCATAATGTACCGGGTACAGTGGAAAGGCGTGCGATCAACAGTGCACTGAAAGATTCGATGTACAGGATGTAGAAGCCGTTCACCATTATACGTGATCTGCCTGAAAACACTGAGGGTAAGACGGTGGGAACATGAACCAGCTTGCCTGGTCAAAGGCATTATCTGTTTAAACAAGGTACGGTGGATCCCCACCCCTTGCAGTGTCGCAGTGACCCCCCAAGTTGGATAGTGAAAACGACAGATACAGGATCCCCCCCCCCCTCGGGTTTTTACCGGATCACTGAGAAGAGAACGTTGTAAAGGCACTTCTCGGGATCCCCATACTTAGTGTCCTTCGACAATTAGATTTTAATGAAATAGCTATAAACATTACAAAAAGAATAATGAACTGGAACTGATCCTGGGCGTTATAGAGTCCGGATGCCACCACATAATAACGCCGGTGTGTCCTGAAAAATTCATTCAAGTAATTTAACTGAATTCTACTAGCAAAGTGAAAACAGACACTCACACCGAGTAGAGAAAACCTTCCCATGCCTGCTCGATCGTTAGTGGACGAAAACGACAGGGGGTGGAAGTTTTATCCGGGGGTGAGAGCGTTTTCATGGACGGTAGAAAATTTGATGAGCAACCACGGACTTTGATGAAGTGGTGATTTCCGTTCCGGTGTGTGTGTGTGTGTGTGGTGTGTGTTGCAATGTTGACCGTTGTCATGTGTGCTGTGCTGTGCTGTGCTGTGCCGTGCTGTGTTGTGTGCGGAGCGCGTGGCTACCCAATGCTTCCCCACCACCTCTTTCCGCGGTGTCACCTTATGTACTGCGACCGACAGTCGGATTGTCAGACGGTTGATGCGGTTTTGATGTTATTTGCTAACAGACCTGGTGAGTGAGGCTTTCCGTGAGCTTTACTTGGTGAGTTTGGCCGTTTTGTGGTGGTGTTTTAATGTGTTGTACTCGTGTGTTGCAGATCACTGCTGTTAGTTAGTAAGCTTTGGAAGGTGTAGTCAGTCCCTGCATCGTCACTAACTGTTATTTTCCTCGTGATGGTGTTGACAAGCCTGGTGTTGTGCGCCATGCGTGATTATGATTGCTCTCTTCTCTCTCTCTCTCTCCTCTCTCTCTCTCTCTTCTCTCTCTCTCTCTTGTCTCTCTCGTCTCATCTCTCTCGGTCTCTCTATCTCTCTCTCTGTCTCTCTGTGAGTGTGGTTCGTTGCCGTGCACGTAACTCGTTCTCTCTCTCTCTCTCTCTCTCTCTTCTATCTCTCTCTTCTCGTTCTCTCTCTCTGTCTCTCTGTCTCTCTCTCTCTCTGTCTCTATCTCTCTCGCTCTCTGTCTCTCTCCATCTCTCCTCTCTCTCTGTCTCATCTGTGAGTGGCTCGTGTGCGTGCACGTCGTAACTCCGTCTCTCTCTCTCTCATCTCTCTCTCTCTCCTCTCTCTCTCTCTCTCTCTCTCTCTCTCTCTCTGTGCAGTGGCTCGGTGTGTTTGCCCGTGGGCTGTGCACGTAACTCGTTCTCTCTCTCTCGAGCTCTCTCTC
>JADBJO010002054.1:202500-205000 GCA_016801955.1 Conus betulinus
TGTGAGAGACATTTACTGGATGATGTTACAGGAAGTAAATTCATTTTGTTTTTGCGTTTTTTCCTCCTTTAGGTTGGATGTCTGTGCTCGATTTGAGTAACTGACAATATCCCCCCCCCCCCCCCCCCTCCCCCCCCCCCCCATTTCTCGGTGTCTCGTACTCATCTGCGTTAGTCAATCAGTTTCAAGGATTTGTAATTTTTTATCCACTTTTTTTTTTAATATGTGCTGTCATCATGCTGCATATGTCTTGTTGGTATGGTTTTTGTGTTATTTGGGGTTCGACTGTGTTCATATTTGCTTTTTGTCAGGTTTTACATTTTCTTTCGATCCTTTCGACCCTTTCTTGAAAGGGATTTTCTTTTTTTCTTACCTTTGTATGTCATCACGCATAGATGGTATGTGCTGAGTCATGTTTTGTCCCTGGAATACATGACAATTTAACAGTTTTGCTTCAAGGAATACTATATATTCATGTTCTTCTCTTCAACACATATTATATACAGGCCTTCTCGTGGACATTTTGGAATGCTAGTCTTGCCACTAAGCAATTATGTGTGGTTCAAACTTTTTTTCTATGTCCTTAAAAAAACCCTTTAAAATGGACAGAATAACAATTGCTTCCTTAAATTATCAGGGACTGGGAGATTCACATAAACGTAGGGACGTATCCCACTATCTAAAACAAAAAAGTTCTCAATTTATTGCCTGCAGATACCCACTTTACTAAAAAAAAAAAAAGAAAGAAAAAAAAAAAAAGAAAAGTAGGTAAATGCCGAAAAGTGTAAATGCCGATGGTGTTACAAATGTTTCTTTTCCTCCTTTCGATCCAACTCTAGGGGTGTACTTATTTTATTCGCAAACAATTTTGAATTGCAGATCAATAAAAAAAAAAAAAAAAAAAAAAAAAAAGTACACCGTGATGAAAATGGAAACTTTACACTGGTATCTTTTTCTTCATTTGAAAAAGACTTTCTTTGTGAACGTGTATGGACCCATAAAGACAACCCCTTGTTTTACAGCTCACTCAACAAAATCATAAAGAGTTATAACAATAACAACATCATCGCTGTAGGAGACTGGAATGTCGTGATGGATCCTAACTTAGACGTTTTTAAACTATGTACAAGATAACAGCCCTAGAGCCAGAGACGCACTGATAAATATAACCGAAGAAATAGGACTTGCTGACGTATGCGAAGAGAACCCTGATTGTAAAAGGTATACCTGGCGAATACCAACAGCACTAAAACAAAGCCGATTAGACTATTTTCTGTCATCAGATTATCTTTATTTTGCTTTTGAAAATGCTGATATTTTACCAGGTTGTCGGTCTAATCATTCCATAATTACTTTGTGTTTGAAATTCGGGAAGGGTGAAAAGTTTTAAAGTTTCTTTAAATTTCATATATCTGTTTTAAAAGATAAACAACGTGTCGATGAAATAAGCGAACTAATCCTAAATGTAATTCGAGAATATGCAGTCGATCTTTCAGCAAAAGAAGACCAGTCAATACACGAACTAGTAAAATTCTGCTAATCTAAGATTCCAGACAAACTATTTTTAGATTTCCTCTTGGTGAAAATTAGAGAAAAATCAATAGCTTACTCGATTAGAAAAAAAAAGAAAACAGAGAAAGAAACGATCTCATAAAAGACAAAGAAACATTAGAAAAGATGGAAAATGAAACAGAAACGAAACTACTTCAACAACAAAATCAGGAATTAAGATCACTCAGAGAGAGAAGATGGAAGAAGTACTCGTAAGGTCCAAGGCAAGATGGGTTGCAGATGGTGAAAAAAAATTCTAAGTATTTCTGCAACCTTGAGAAAAGGAATTCTATTAGTAAACATATCGCAAAACTAGTAACCAAGGATGATGAAATAATAACCGAACTAAAAAGATATCCTGAATGATGTTTAAAATCTTTTATGAAAAAACTATTTGGGAAAAAGAAACTCGAGACTGCAATATTGAAGATCTTGTAAAAACAGTTCCCAAATTATCAGAAAATGAAAAAGAATTACTGGTAGGAGAAATCACATTAGAGGAAGCAGGCCAATCCCTAAAAGACATGAAGCACGGAAAAAGCCCAGGCACAGATGGATTCAGTGCCGAATTCTTTAAGTTGTTTTTTTTTTTAAACAATTAGGACCCCTTTGGTAAGATCCCTTAATGAAGCGTACAAAAATGGGAAACTTTCAACACCGCAAATAGAAGGGATAATTGTCTGTGTCCCAAAAGGTGAGAGCCAAAAGAATTTGTAAAAAAAAATTGGCGCACCATCTCTCTTTTAAATGTAGTATACAAGATCGGTTCTAAATGCATTTCCAACAGATTAAAAGACGTCTTTGCTTCGCTCGTTAGTGAAGATCAAACAGGCTTTATGACCAATCGATACATTGGAGATAATATTAGACTGCTGTACGATGTGATGAACTATTTCAATTTTTGAAAGCCTCCTTGGTTTGTTGTTATGTATTGATTTCGAAAAAGCTT
>JADBJO010002054.1:212500-217500 GCA_016801955.1 Conus betulinus
TTCTTGGAACACGAAAAACATTCTGTTCTTTGAACACGAAAAACATTGTTCTTTGAACACGAAAAACATTCTGTTCTTGGACCAGGAAAAACACTTTTCTTAGAATAAGAAAATATCCTATTCTTGGAACACGAAAAACATCCTGTTCTTCCAGGACGAAAAAAATCCGTCATGGGAACACGAAAAAAAAAAGATGGTTTGGTGCTAAAAAAAAAAAAAAACAACAACAACAAAAAAACAAAAAAAAAACCACGCTCTCATAGAACACGAAAAAACATCTTCTTAGAACACAGAAAACATCCTGCTCTTACAACACGAAAAAAAACATTATGTTCTTACAACACGAAATGCACCGTTTTAAATGCTCGAAAAGTACGGTTTTCTTCTTAGGAAATGATTTTTTTAATCTGTTTCTTTAAACATCATGTTCTTAAAACACAAGATAACGTCGACTTATCCGACTGACAACCTTTCCGTTCGTTTACGTCTTCGAGACAAAGTTTGTTGTTGTTGTTGTTGTTGTTGTTGTTGTTTGTTGTTTTCCAAAATGGAAGTTTTAAGTCATCAGTTTCATGACGTACAGATGTGAACATATCTGTGTTCTGGATAACATGGAGGGTGTACATATCTATGATCACACGCAAAGCCATCAATGGATAACTTGACACCATCCACACGTCCTAACGTGAGTCAGACTATGTACACGTCCTAACGTGAGTCAGACCATCCATGCCATGCGTCATAACGTGAGTCAGACCATCCACACGCCATAACGTGAGTCAGATCATCTGCACGTCATAACGTGAGTCAGAGCATGTACATGTCATAACGTGAGCCAGACCATCTACACGTCATAACGAACCTTTCGGGGAGGCCTTGGGGGGGGGGTTACGTGAGAACAGGGGTGGGGGGGGGGGGAGGGGGGGGGGGGGGGGGGGGGGGGGGGGGGGGGGGGGCTTGACGCTTGACGATGAGTTCTTGACAGTTCACACAAGACTTTGGAGCATTAAGTCTGTTTGATTTTCGGTATATTTCATCTCTACACACACATTGTAAACTGGGGGGGTGTGGATATGATCAGTTTGCGCGGTTCTGTACCTGTGTGAATCGGTCTGTCTTACAACATAAAATGGAAATGGTGTTCACGCTAAAGGCTAATGTTAGGGGAAGAAGACGGTATCATTTAAATGGACCATACAGACAGTGTAGTGACATTAAAAAGGCGAGCGCTGACTCGTTGCGGTCAACCCACTCGATCCCACCTCCCCCACATTAAACCCTCCCATCTCGCCTTCTTTCTCGCATGTTTTTTGTCACGTCAGTGTGAGAACCAAACCAAAGCTACGGATCAAATTTCAGCTCCGTCAGCCTCTAAACATCAGGCATATAAGCGCTCGCTACAGCTGGAGTTGGGTGTTCTGAACCTTCGTAAGTAAGTTTAGAATCTCAGTATTCGTCCCATAGTGAGCTACATATTAAATGTCAACTCAGTGGGCGCATAAACGCCAAAGATCTAATTGCGATGTACACGACAAAGAAGCATATAAGCGAACAAAATGAATACTATACGCCCTTTCTCCCCCCCCCCCCCCCCCCCCCCCCCCCCCCTCGTCTCTTACCTTTCAACGAAGGAGTGTTAGTATCACTGAATCATACACACACCCATACAACAGGGAGTCAAAGCTTTAGAAGAAAGAGAAAGAAAGCAAGCAGTAACGAAAGGAAGACAGGCGGCGGAAAAGAAAGGGGGGGGGGTGTAAAAGAAGTATAAGAAAAGATTGAGGAAAGAAAAAAAAAAGAAAGGAAAAAAGACAAGCTTTTTTTTTTTTGGGGGGGGGGGGGGGGGGGGGGGGGGGGGGGGGGGGGGGGGGAGAAGACAGGGCCTTTTTTTTTTTTATTATGCCCATCATCATTTTGGCTTGGGTCTGCAGATATTGCAAGTTGGACGAACTTGCAAAGTGAGAATTTTTTCTCTGTACCGAAAAGTGTACTTCGCTGTTCTCCTCTGGTTTAATGTAAAAATCATTCTCCTTATGGATGGCGTAAAGTTATTCGAATGGATAGAAGGGAAAATCACGTCGGCTTACACGAGTACCGACTTACCAGGTGTGTGTAACTGGGGAAACCAAACACCTTGAACAGCTTTTTTATCACATGTTGAGTAGCCTTGGGTAAAAAGAAAAGAACGTTTTCCCACGTGAATGTCGGGTTTTGCTTTGAATTGGTTGTCTGCTCCCCTCCTCGGAAAATAAGAAGGTGAACAAAGAAGAAACCATGAGAAAGACAGAAAACAAACAAACAAATGAGAAGCTTTGAACTGGGAGGAGACATATTTGTGTAATTGTTTCTTGAAATGTTGCTTTTGTTGTCGTACCCTGGCTAAAAGACTCCAGGGATCATCCGAACAGCCAAGTACTTGAACACTATGGTACAAATGCATCAGCTGGGGATAAGAACATGACGTGTGTGACCGTTTTTAATGACCACGCCACGTGGGCAGCCACACTCGACTTCGGGGGATTTGGGAGACTGATAATGTTATGCTAGGAGCTTGTCCCGACTGAAGACATCCCCGCATCACTATGCAGAGCGTAACAACATTTTTGATGTAGCCTTGGTGTTCTAGCCTATGTCAATTGGCCTGACACAGCCTTAAAGCAAAGGCGGTTTCTTGAAATGTCTTCGTTTTTTTCTTAATAATTTGTAGACCAGTTGCAAATGAGTTCCAGATACATGGTCCAGGATAAGCCAGATTTGTTCTGTATTTATCAGTTAGTGGGTACAGCAGAAGGAATTCCTGCAAACCAGAACTGCTGATCCGTTTTTGTACCAAGGGAGTTGAAATTTTATGTAGAAAGAATTGCTTACATTTTTCAGTTCAAGTAGTTTATATAGGGCAAGCATGTCTAGTGCTTTTCGGTTTTTTTATTTGTTCTTAGAGGTACCTGGAAGGAGTAGCTTTTGCTACCCGGTGATGAAGGGGAGTTAGTCTTTTCTCGTGGACATCACTACACCCATCCAGTGTAGTTGTAATTGGTTTGTGACATTATATGTGCATTGAAAAAAGCGCTTAAGTGCAATGATATTGAGAGAGAGAGAGAGAGAGAGAGAGAGAGAGAGAGAGAGAGAGAGACGGACAGACAGACAGAGAGGGGAGGGTAGAAAGAGGAGAGAGGGGAGAGGGAGGGGAAGAGAATGACAGAGGAAGGAGAGAGACAGAGAGAAAGAGAGAGAGAGACAGAACAGTGATGGAGAGAGAGGGGGTGGGGAGAAAGCTGAGGATGGATAGAGAGGGGTATAGAGAGAGAGAGCGGAGAAGTGGAGAGAAAGGACGGTGGAGTGAGAGAGAGAAAGAGAGAGAGAGAATAGGGGTGGTGTGTGTGTGTGTGTGTGAGAGAGAGAGAGAGAGAGAGAGAGACAATAGGGATGGGGAGAGAGAGAGAGAGAGAGAGAGAGAGAGAGAGAGAGAACGTTCCGTTCCGTGGTGTGTCTTCATTAGCTGGGCCACTTGTATCTCTACCAGCTACGCGTCAGTGACTTTTCACACTCCGAGGAGACGTCTTTCCGCCTCACTGCTCATCTCCAGCGACAGCTTGACTGCAGTGGCTGCTCACTGAAGGAATGCCGCCACACCTTCCCGTTGTTGAGACACTACTCCTCTCCCCTCCTCCCCAGTCCAGTTCCCTACACGTCTTTCATGGGATGCAGGGAAGGTTTCTTGTCTGCTCTGTGTATTGCTTGCGTGGTGGACAGAAACCCAAAGGGGATATAACGTTGCTGGTTCGACGGTTGCCTAGCAGATTCTGCGGAGGAAGTGGGGGCTGGATTGGACACACTCTCAGGAAGCCAGCATCCAGCACCACACGCCAAGCCCTGACATGGAACCCGCAGGGGAAAAGGAAGAGAGGCCGACCTCGCAGCAGCTGGAGGCGAGACACTGAGGCAGAGATAAAGAGGCAGGGGACCAACTGGACAGGCATTCAGCGAGCAGCCCAGAACCGAGTGCGATGGCGGAGTGTGTTGTCGATGGCCTATGCTCACCCTTGAGCTATGGGCTAAAGTAAGTAAGTAAGGTTCGACAGTTACTTTACAGATCAGCTCACAGAACTTCGTGCAAATTAATTCCTGTTTATAATGCACGGTTTTTAAAATAATCCACAGATGTAAATCTTCTAAAAATTATGTTTTTATTATGCATACGTCACTAAAGAATGCTCTCTCTCTCTCTCTCTCTCTCTCTCTCTCTCTCTCTCTGTGTGTCTGTGTGTGTGTGTGTGTGTGTGTGTGTGTGTGTGTGTGTTTGTTTGTCTGTCTGTCTGTCTGTCTGTGTCTGCGTGTGTGTCTCTGTATGTGTGTGTGTGTATGTGTGTGCATGTATGTGTGTGTATGTGAGAGAGAGAGAGAGAGAGAGAGAGAGAGAGTGTGAGTGTGTGTGTGTGTGTGTGTGTGTGTGTGTGTGTGTGTGTGAAGAAAGAAAAAAAAGAGAGAATGGAGGGTAGAGAGTGACAGACAGGTAGAGCTGCATAAAGTAGCGTCACTAATGTCAACTACAGCATCAGTGGTGATTTTTCAGAAGTGTGTCAAATGATCGATTATCTGTCGGCAGTCTGTACAGAAATAACAGCGGCTGGTTTGGTTGGAAATGTGACGTTTTACCGTTGATGGCGACAACAGCTGCACAGCTGCTCTCGTGAATTTCTCCACATCCCCCCCCCCCCCCCCCCCCCGCCCCCCGGTCCTAACTCCCCCTCCCCTACCTCCAACCTCCACCTATTCAGTTGTAAACTCCAGTCACAGGCCGTAAATGCCGCGAAGCGTGTGTTCCAGCTGTTTAGAACAGCACATTGGGGCTGACAAAGCATGTAGTGTGATAGCTGGGGGCATGGGTTGTCCCCCAGGCCAATGGACCGACAACTGCAGGGTCTGATAGCACATGGAGTGACATGGCCTCCTGTCTGTCTAGAATGTGCTGATGGCGTCAGGAGTGAAGAATGGTTTGT
>JADBJO010002054.1:227500-230000 GCA_016801955.1 Conus betulinus
TGTGTTCGTGTGCATCTTTGTTCCATAGTGTTTGATATGTGTGTAAGTCATTTCGGGCTTGAAGATTTTTTTGTTTTTGTTTTTTGTGGGAGAACTTTCCTGATTGTTATGTACGCCTGTGGACTGTGTGAGTTTTAGGTGAAACGGTACCGCACCAGTATGCGTGTGGAGTTGTGGTTTTACAATTGTTTCACCATGGGAACAGAGGAGACCGTTCTTGTTTATTGTTAATAATTTGATGTCTTCCAAACTCGCTGTCTCTTGCATCAATGTTCCAGATCACTAGCCTGGAGGAAAATAATGTTGGTTTATTCAGGTTCATTTGTTTCGGCTTATATTGCGGTGTGTGTGAGTCAAACCATGAATGAACTTTAGTTTAACGTAACCTTTCCTGTTCTTTCTGTTTCTTTGTCTACATATCTGCTAGCTCAGTGGGGAACCAAAAGCATCATTAGTAGGACTTCTGTGTCCATGCAATTGTTTCACGGAGGGAGCAAAACTTGCTCTCATATATTTTTTTTCAAATGTAAAGATTATAATTCAAGTTTGGTTGCATATTTCTTAGCTATAAATATGAGTAGCAGTCCCGCTTTTTTTTGGTGCATTTTTATTAACCTTTTACAATTCTCTTTACAGTGAAGAAGAAAACCAAAACAAAAACAAAAAAAAGGAAAAAAATCTCCCCATCTACCCTCCCATGTACAAATACTCATCCGCTCAATCCCACCCCGATCCCATCTCTCTCTCACTCCCCCCTCCCCTCCTCCAATCCAGCTCTTGACAATATGTTGAACAAACACTGCTTATACATGTGACTATCCTTTTGCATGGATACAATGTGGTATACTATAAGAAATCATGCAAGTAGATTTGTTCCTTACAGTTATATCAATGACGCTGTAAGGGTCGAGGCATCACAAAAAAAAAAAAGAAAAAGAAAAAAGGAAAAAGAAAAGGAAAAGAAAAGGAGTTCTTTTATATAAGGGAGGGGGAGTGGTAAATAATGTAGGGGAGAAACTGAAGGTTGAAGTCCCACAAAAAGAAAGACAGACAGACCGAAAGAAAGAAAGAAGAAAGAAAAAAAACAAAAAAAATGAAAATTAAAAAAAAACAATGAGTAGCAGTGATGTTATTAGCGGTGACGTTCTGGGTCTCCAGTTCTCCCCCGAGCCACAAACGGCTGTCAACCATCTGTTCTGGTGGAAGACCTACTGGTGGGGAACTTACTAAACTTACAAGGCTCTAACCACTAAACCAGTCGTTATCGCGATCCACCATCTGACAGTTGATACAACTACAAATCTACTCCATCTGCTATTCAAATACGAAAGGAGACCTGTACAGAAAAATAGGCAGACAAACAAAACCTGACACCGCGTGGTTTTGGTGCCAGGCGCCGTCAGAGGCGTCCTGCCTACAAGTAGATGCTGGGCTGATGTGGTGCCGAAACAGTCATCGCCAGACTTTCACAGAAGGTCACTGACCCTCCGCTAGTCACAGCGTGCCAAATTCCAGTGATTCCTGGGTTCTGCTTCTTTGTGTTACGTTGTATTCACTTGTATTCTACTTGGGGGGGGGGGGGGGGGGGGGGGAGAGTGGCATGGGGGACACGGAGGGGGGGTTATGAGGGAGGAAAAGGAGGGGGACGGGGGGGGGGGGGGAGTAACGTTTTGAATTTTCTTGCTTTTTGTCTCCTAGAAGTGTGAATATTTCATGGCGTTAGTTTAAACACACACACACACACACACACACACACACACACACACACACACACACACACACACACACACACACACACACACACACACATTAAGGCAAATACTTCAAACCACCGAACACTAAAACTCTGTCGTGCTGTTAGGACCTTTAGGTGCCGTTGCATTTGCTGTTCTTGGGATGAGAGTGGTTAAGCGCTCAGCGTTCGCTTTTTCACGTTGTGTAACGCAAATACACATGGTTGGGAGACACCCTATGTTCTCCCAGGTCTATATTCGCCCAGGTCTATGTTCCCCAGGTCTATGATGATTCCCCCAAGGCTATCTTCCCCCAGGCCTTTGTTCACCGTTTTTTTTTTTTGTTGTTTGTTTGTTTGTTTTTCAACAACTTCTTTGACGATAGCGCGATTGGAAAACGCTGTATCTTGAGATCTAATCATGTACTCATTTCTTTCGTTCTCTTGGCAATGGGGAAGTAACCTTGCAGTGCATTGCCTATGTGTATGTGAGACTTCAATGCGGGATCAGCAGCCTCCCTTTATGTTACCCTGGGTTCAATCCTTGTTGTTATTACCTCAGTGCTGTGTGTAACATTTGCACTTCAGACCAGCGTGACACGCCAATAGCCCTGGGGGAATATAGCCCTGGGGGAATATAGCCCTGGGGGAATATAGCCCTGGGGGAATATAGACCTGGGGGAACATAGACATGCTCCCACATTACAGGGGTGGCGGTGGGGTGGGGGTGGGTGAAGTCGGTTCCAAACAAACGCTGATGCGTTCACA
>JADBJO010002054.1:252500-262500 GCA_016801955.1 Conus betulinus
CTGCGTTGTCAGCACGGTACATGTGGTGGTCGACATTGGTATGAAACAGGTTCATCGCTGCATTTTTCTAAGGTGAAGGACGTCTTTTTCTTAAAATTAATCAATGGATCGATTGCTGTCATAACCATCGTGATCATCATCATCATCATCATAAGTGTCGTCATCGTTATCATTATTATGAAAATCATGAGCTACAGTAACGTAATCGTGTAATTCCTATTGATTGTACCTTGTTGCGGATGAGCGTGCATTACGCTCTCTCTCTCTCTCTCTCTCTCTCTCTCTCTCTCTCTCTCTCTCTCTCTCTCTCTCTCTCTCTCTCTCTCTCTCTCTCTCTCTCTCTCTCATGCATGCGCGCGCCGCTCGTGTGTGTGTGTGTGTGTGTGTGTGTGTGTGTGTGTGTGTGTGTGTGTGTGTGTGTGTGCTTGTATGATGCATACACGCACAAGCAGCGACAGCAGTACAATGGATATGAAGCGTGTTCAGATATTTGATCATGGGCACAGTGTTGTCTGAGTATTGACATGGGCGACAGCTGTTGTGAAGGAAAATACTGGAAACTGGTTGGAAAATGGACACACTAGGGCACGGCTGTGTAAAAAAAGAAAAACAAAAGAGGTAATCAGTCTATTGCGCCGCGAATCCGTCACACACACACACACACACACACACACACACACACACACACACACACACACACACACACACACACACACACACACACACACACACACACCACAGGGGAGAGAGAGGGAGAAACTGGAGAGGGGAGTGGCTGAGAACAAGGGGCAGATAAAGGGAGATGGATATATATATATACACACACACACACACACATACACACACATATATATATATATATATATATATATATAGAGAGAGAGAGAGAGAGAGAGAGAGAGAGAGAGAGAGAGAGTTTTGCAGAAAATGACACATGAACGCACGTCTACAATACGGTATCATCAGTAGGAATCCCACGATGACGTAATGATAATAACGGTGACAGTGGTGATAATGATTAAAATAGTTATGGCAGCAATGTGTAAAGTTATGTGAAAAGTGAGTACTTTGAAGTCCTTTAAAAAAAAAAAAAAATATATATATATATATATATATATATATATATATATATATATATATATATATATAAATAAACACTCAAGCTTTCGGGTCTTAGACCCTTCATCAGGAGCCACTAGGCAAGTAAACGCAAGGTAAAACGTCAAAGTGACGAAAAAGTACATAGAAGAACAAATGACATCAAAACAAATTGATATCACAATAGTATTATGTAACATTTGTCCCCTTGTAGTGCTGCATAATGCAAACGTTTGCTACATGTGTTAGGTCTGTTAGGGTTTCTGGTAACAGCCTCTCTGTCAAATTCCTTTTCAACCACCACCCCCACCACCACCACCCCACACACACACACATACACCCCCCCCCCCCACACACCTCATACCCCCCCCCTCCCCCCTCCCCCAACCCCCACCCACCCCCACCCTCACCCCACAACACACACACAAAGTAAACTTATGTGATCTGAGAGAAAAACAGTAACCCCCCCACCCCCACCCCCCACCCCCTTCGCCCCCTCACCTAGAGAATTTTAAACCCCGAGAATTGATTCAATGCATTTGTGAAGGTCATTTCCTTCTTTCTCTATGGTCTGTTCTGAATAGCGTGTGTCTTGGTTCAGGATTCTTAAACCTTTCTTTTCATCTCATTGCCCTCTGTCTATCTATTTTTTTTTTTTTGTTGTTTTTTTTTTTGTTTGTTTTTTTTGTTGTTTTTTTTCATCTTCATTTTTCGTCTATTTCTTTATTGTTGTTCTCACGACTGTTCCCTGGTGTTCTTGTTTCGCGGGTCACCAGTTTTTTGCACCCAATAATGATGACGTAGCGCGCAGACCTACACACATACCCTTGACGTCACGTTCAGACTTCCTGTTGTTGGAGAACATCGTGTCGGGGTTCCAGAGGCCGTGCGTGCTGGACCTGAAGCTGGGCACACGCCAGCATGGCGACGACGCCCCGTCCCACAAGGTGCTGTACCAGGTGCACAAGTGTCGCAACACCACGTCCGTCCGCCCTCCTGGGAGTGCGTCTGTGCGGGATGAAGGTACGCAGGATGCGTCGCCCAGTAGTCCGTCCTTCACTCGCTCAGATAGGCGAGCGCTAGCTCCCTTCTCCTCACCCCCACGCACGCACGCGCATGCACGCGCACGCACGCACGCACACACACACACACACACACACACACACACACACACACACACACACACACACACGCACGCGCGCGTAGGCACGTGTGCATAGAGAGAAAGAGAAAGAAAGTGTGGGGGGGGGGGGGGGGGGGGAGGGGGGGGAAGATTGGAGAAGGAGGAGAGGGGAAAGGCGTTTTGATATTTAATTGTCATTTGCTGGACACCCTTTGTGACAGAAGGGTACATTATTTACATGATTCCAGTGAAAAACCCAAATAATCACACGTAGATGTTCAATATCTAATTCAAAATACAAGCTTAATAAAGAAACTGCTACCATCACCTCATCTTCTCCCCTTTGTGGATGCCTGGGATGATGTTCTTCATTGCAAATTGTATACCCCCCCCCACCCCCACCCCCATCATCTGGAAGTTCTTTGATAACAATTTCAGTTTTCTCTTTTCTGTCACTCTCATTGTTCTTTTTCTTCTCCCGGTTTGTTGTTGTTGTTGTTGTTGTTTCCGTCCACTTCCTCCGTCTACCTCTTACTGCCCCCTGTGGCCTGTTCTCTTACTTTCAGTCTTTTCTTTGCCAGATTTGTTTAGTTGTAGTCCGGTGATTGAACTGTACACACCGGCTAAGAGTATATACTAGTGATTGAAACTGTACCCACAGGCTAAGAGTGGACACTAGAGTGATTGAAACTGTACACACAGACTAGAGTGAACACTAGTGATTGAAACCGTACACACAGGCTAAGAGTGAGCACTAGTGATTAAACTGTACACACAGGCTAGAGTGGACACTGGTGATAGTGAACTGTACACACAGGCTAGAGTGACACTGGTGATTGAAACTGTACACACAGGCTAGAGTGGACACTGGTGATTAAAACGTACACACAGGCTAAGAGTGAGCACTAGTGATTAAAACTGTACACACAGGCTAAGAGGGAGCACTACTAGTGATTGAAAACTGTACACACAGGCTAGAGTGAACACTATAGTGATTGAAACTGTACACACAGGCTACAAGAGCTGAACACGGTGATTGAAAATTGTACACACAGGCTAAGAGTATACACTAGTGATTAAAAACTGTACACACAGGCTAAGAGTGATACACTAGTGATTAAAACTGTACACACAGGCTAGTAGAGTATACTGTACACACAGGCTAAGAACTCTATATAGGCTAGAGTGCTTATTTAAAACTGTACACACAGGCTAGAGAGTGATACTGTACTAGTGACTAGTGAAACTGTACACACAGGCTAGAGTGAACACAAGTGATATGAAACTGTACACACAGGCTAACAGGTGTGACACTAGTGATTGAAACTGTACACACAGGCTAAGAGTATACACTAGTGATTGAAACTGTATACACAGGCTAAGAGAGTGAGCACTATTGATTGAGACTGTACACACAGGCTAGAGTGGACACTAGTGGTGATTGAAACTGTACACACAGGCTAGAGTGATCACTAGTGATTGAAACTGTACACACAGGCTAAGAGTGAGCACTAGTGATTGAAAACTGTACACACAGACTAGAGTAAACACTATAGTGATTGAAACTGTACACACAGGCTAAGAGTGTGAGCACTAGTGATTGAAGCTGTACACACAGGCTAGAGTGACACTAGTATAGTGATTGAAAACTGT
The DNA here is from genome assembly GCA_016801955.1 of Conus betulinus. Lineage (NCBI taxonomy): Eukaryota > Metazoa > Mollusca > Gastropoda > Neogastropoda > Conidae > Conus > Conus betulinus. The sequence goes on from JADBJO010002054.1 coordinate 256,375, forward strand.
ACACACAGGCTAGAGTGAACACTATAGTGATTGAAACTGTACACACAGGCTAGAGTGAACACTAGCTGTCCATTCTGGTGTAAGCCTTTGCCCATGAGGCTTTTTATCTCAGCTTGTGCTGCCTTTTGAACGTTTTTCAACCATTTTGAATTTGTCGAGGAAACTGTTCTTTGGATTTGTCCGTTGTGGCAAAAATCACTTCAAAGCTCAACAAAATTGAGTAATGTCCGTATTCTTATGTAGGGAAATACCACTTTATAAATGAGATTTCAGGAGGTGAGATTTTGATGCCGTTGTAGATGGGGAGTGGAAAATGTTGACTATGGGCTAGTACCTTCTTTGAGCACGAGGAATCAGTTCATCCGGTGTGGACGCGGGTAGCCCAGAATTCAAAACCAGGACTCCCTTTGATATTGATGTTGAATTGAACAAACGATTCTCAATCCACTGACATGAGACCTTTTGAATTCATTTCAGGTGTACCAGTCTGCCACAGGAAAGTGGGTCACGTGAACACAAATGGAGGGCCGACATATGCGTGAGGACGACTTCCGCCAAGCCATGCGTCACTTCCTTTTCAATGGGCGTCACATCCGGCGGGATTTGATCCCTACCTTGTTGGTGAAACTTCGGGCGCTGAAGTCCGCCATTTCTGACCTGTCTTCCTTCAGGTTTTATTCCAGTTCTCTTCTGATCGTGTACGATGGATGGGAGCCTCAGCGCCAATGCCAAAATAGTACTTTGCTGGAGAGGTGTTCACCAGTGTCCGCAAACATGCGCGGGGACGTGAAGCAAGAAACAATGGTTGTTGTGCGATTCACGAACGATGTAAGTATGACAGCACTTCTGACGTTGACGACCGAGATGAAGGGAAGACACAGATAGTGGCCAGCGTGGACTCCAATCTGCCGGGTGGCCGCTGTGTTGCCTGCCATCATGTTCCCCAAAGAGGCGCTCAGCTTCCTCTGAAGGAATGTTTCAGCTTTGCACAAGACCAGCCAGAGGAGAGACATCATCTGGATTGTGCTGGCGCATTGATTAGACAGGTACCCAGTGTGTGCAATGGGGAGTCTGTCACCGCAGCCCCGAAGCTCTGCAAGTCAGAACGCACACACAGAGGTTGGACACAGTGACCAGGGTTCTGAGGGAAACAGCTTACCGCATGCTAATAGAAACTGTGAGAACAGTGTTGTCGGGAGTCCGGTGGAGGTACTCCGCTCTGTGCCAAGGCAGACAAGAAATGTTCTAGCAAGGGGAGAACTGACGCAGGAGATGAAGGCAGAACAAGGCGCAGGGCCTGACACGGGGCGAGGAGAGTGAGCGCTTGTCAAGGGAAGTAGTATGCAGTGTGGCGGGGTGCTCCAGGCTCGTGGATGTCCGCATGGTGGACTTTGCTCACACCACTCACGCTGGGCTGGGGGAGAACCTGGTGGTGCATCAAGGACCGGACCAAGGGTGCTTACTAGGCCTCAGCACGCTCATCGACGTCTTCACTGACATGTACGATGACACTGCCCATCAGGAGTTATGACCTTGTTTTGGAAGGGAGGGGGGGGGGGGGGGTCGCTGCTGCAGAAGTTTGAACAATGTGGATGGGGAAGACATTTCAGACATCATCCCTTAGTCTTTGTGGACGGCTGGCAGTGTCCATTTTGACGTGTCCGTTTCAGAGACGACGTGTCATGTCTCGATGCTCGGACCACCTTCCCACACAATGAATCCCAGGGTTAGGAAAGCCCCCGACCTCTTATGTGAAGACAGTGATTGACGCCCAGCCGTCAAAAGGCGGAAGAAATAAGAGGTCAGAAGAAGTGAGGGCAAAACATCTGACACAGCTTTGTACAGCTACCACGTCAGGTGGAAGGGTCCATGAGTTTCAGACAAGTCAAGACGTCGCTTCCTGCGCGCCAATCCATATAGGCGACACCACAATTGTTAAACCGTGAGACATAAAGAGCATACGGGGGAAAAAAAGTACGTGAGTGAATAAATGGAACAACATTGAAAGATAGAGATGAAGTGGTCATGAACGATGAATCATCAGATTCCTGCCCAACGCATAATCCTAATACACTGGACAGGTGGGGGTAATATCCCACTACCAAACAGAAACCTGCTCTGGATATTTTACTGCCTTCCAGCTTTTCCATTTCTTGTTGATGGCAGTGTCTACAGTGTTCTCTGCCTCATCAGAGTCGCTGCCATCGTCTGGCACGCACTGTTTCACGCCTCCAGCGATGGAAAGGCCTTCCGGCCCATGCCTCAAACGTTAGTCACTGGGTTTGGCCATCTGCCCCACGGCTCAAACATAAACTTTCTGGCTCAAACGTCAACGTTTTGGCTCAAGCGTCAATCTATTGGCTCAAACGTCAAAAGTATTGTTCAAACGTCTCATGTATCAATCGTTGGTGAATGGAAACTCCAGTTGTTGACTGGTTTGCATTCTGAAAGTCTACCAGAACGTGTATCTTCACACATTCAGAGTCGTTCCCCTCTCCTCCCCGCCCCCTCCTCCCTGCCACCCCGCCCGCCCCCCACTTTGCGTTCTGCGCAGACACAATCTCTGTATATGCAATGCTAAGTCCGACACGAGTCGTTAAGTCCTGCAATCAAAACATATCTGTGCTGCCTTACAAACACAACACAGCAACCCATCCCAGGAGGCTGAAAGGTCTTCTGTGCTGTGAACCACATCCAGTGCTCTGAAGAGTGCAGTGCCAGATTTCAGATTCCGGCTGATCATGTTGTGACCAGCTGTCCATCCGCAGTCAGGTGTTCTCAGGTGTTAGTTTGATGTTGACCACTGGTCGTCCGTCAGTCCCTTCATACGGGTCTACCTGTGTTCCCTTCAGAGGAGGTGCCAGTCCCAGTGTTGTTCATTTGGTGATGGACGATGACACGTTGTATCAATGCTCTGTTTTCAGTTAGGTTACGTTCAATTTTTTTTTTTCCTGTATCCGGCTGAAAGGCTCAAGTAGCAAATTCGATCTTGCATAGTATGCATGTGATTTTCCAAGAATTTGATTAGTTATGTTTGTTCGATGTACAGCGTTTGTATTGCTAAATCCCGTCCCCTTCCCTTCCCTCCCTCCCTCCCTCCCTCTCTCTCGTACAGCGTTTGTATTGCTAAATCCCGTCCCTCCTCCCTCCTCTCTCTCTCTCTCTCTCTCTCTCTCTCTCTCTCTCTCTCTCTCTCTCTCTCTCTCTCTCTCGTACAGCGTTTGTATTGCTAAATCCTGTCCCTCCTCCTTCCTTCCCTTCCCTCCCCCCCCCCTCCCTCCCCCCTCTCTCTCTCTCTCTCTCTCTCTCTCTCTCTCTCTCTCTCTCTCGTGCCCCCTTCCCTCCCAGCCCTCCTCTGTGTGTATGTGTGCAAGTTTGTGTGTGTGTGTGTGTGTGTGTGTGTGTGTGTGTGTGTGTGTGTGTGTGTGTGTGTGTGTTCAAACCTGTATTTTTCTAAAGCTCGGATAGCATTATTTGTGTGCCTTTTTACACATGTTGCAAAGCCTGCGTCAGCAGCAGCCAGCCAGCCAGCAGCCCGTTGTGTCTTTCACTTCCATGCAGACTGCAGTGAACGTCTTGTGATGAACTCTGCATGAGCCCGCAACTATCCACGCTACTGCAGTATTTCACGTCCGTTCACGCTTCGGCTGACGTCCACTGAGATCGTCTGGATAAAGTCAGAGTTATTCACTGCAGTATTTCACGTCCATTCAGATCGCAGTTGACGTCCTATGATGAACTCTAGGTAAACTCAGAAGTATTAAAATTGTAGTATTAGTAATTAAATTCCCTCAGATCGCAGTTGACGTCCTATGCTGAACTGTGGATAAGCTCAGAAGTATTTATTGTAGTATTAGTATTTAACTTCCCTTCAGATCGCAGTTGAACTCTACATAAACTCAGAAGTATTTATTGTAGTATTAGTATTTAACTTCCCTTCATATCGCAGTTGACGTCCTATGATGAACTCTGGATCAACTCAGAAGTATTTATTGTAGCATTTCACTTCCCTTCAGATCGCAGTTGACGTACTTTCATGAACTCTGCATGAACTCAGAAGTATGTATTGCAGCATTTAACTTCCCTTCAGATCGCAGTTGACGTCCCATGATGAACTCTGGTTCAACTCAGAAGTATTGTACTGCAGTATCATTGGTATTGTACCGACGAAGCATTAAAAACAAATACCATCAAGATCAATTTGATCTGATCAGCTTGAGTGTGTAATGAGACACATAGGGTGTGTGAAGTACCTGGTGAAGAGTGTGTGTCAGATACAGCAGAGGATAAGCTGACTAGGTGTCGCCGATAGAGTGTGTGACGAGGAGATTGTGAATTCAAACCTCTCTCTGTCTGTACACGAACTGGTTCTCATCTACAGCTGAGCTGTGGTACAGCATCAAATGGGAGCTCACTTGGTCAAGGACTGGTCTCTGAGGTTGTTTTCCTAATCAACATTTCCAGACCAGAACTACAGGTGTTAATTAAGACCTCTCGGCCCTGCGAAAGGCTGAGAGATACCGCGTAATGGAATTTACAGTAGAGACCTGTCACGTGGCCTAAAACAACGTCATCATCATCCTGATCATCGATCAAGATGGGAGTAAAGAGTATCGATCACGAGATTCGGTAGCCTTCTATACTCTGCTCAGATGCTGACATGTGTTTATCCGAAGGAACGAAAGAGTCGCATTCTCCGAACGAGGGTGAGCAGCCTCCTCTGCCGTGCCTCAGAAGGTAGTCATAAGACACAACCCATCCCCAGGACAATATCTAAATGATAAAATGACGACTTCTAGAGCAAGTGCATTTGAACGTAGTATGAAGACCTCCTCCCCACCCCCCCCCTCTCCCTTCTCGAACCCATCCATGAAAATATCTAAATGAATGACGACAACATCTAGAGCTGTGGGCATCAGAAGGTTGTAGGAGGACATCACCCGCCCCTGTGCTGGACAGTGCCGGAGGATCAAAGACGTTCAGTGTCGTGCAGTAGAAGGTCGCAGGAAGACATGACCTTCATCCTCCGTCTCCACCTGCTCCCCATGCCACAGTGGCAACACCTCTAATGCCGCTAACGCCAGCTGTCTTCTTCACAGCCACACCCAGCCCTGGTGCTGGCAATCCGCAGAGAGCTTTACAAATCAGGTCGTCGTGTGGCTACCCTCCGCAGGTGACCCTGCTTTTTTTTCAGACCAAAGGCACTTTGTGATCGTCTGGAGTTGTCACAGCAGCCGGATGTAAGCGTGCACGTGTGTGTGCTTTCGTGTGTGTGTGTGTGTGTGTGTGTGTGTGTGTGTGTGTGTGTGTGTGTGTGTGTGTACGGGTGTGCGCGCGCGCGTGTGTGTGTGTGTGTGCGTGTGTGTGTGTGTGTGTGTGTGTGTGTGTGTGTGTGTGTGTGTGTGTGTGTGTGTGTGTGTGTGTGTGTGAAGCGAGAGAGAGAGAAGAGCATGCGTGCATGTGCGGGCATGTGTGCGTGTGTATGTGTGTGTGTGTGAAGCAGAGAGAGAGAGAGAGAGAGAGAGAGAGAGAGAGAGAGAACGAGCAAACGTATATATATTGTTTGATAACCTTGTCTGAATGATGTGGATGACTACAATCAGTCATGCTTCGACCGTTAGAACTTGCACACTTCTTGTTCTTTTCCGACCGAAATGTTCCTATGACTTCTATTTTTGTCGATGTCTAAAAGCAAGCCGCTTGTTAAAAGAAAAATAAATATACATGCCAAACAAAAAGAAGTTACAGCCTTTTTGTATGATATGGATGTGAACAGATCTCTATACCTTTTTGGAAGCAACTCTATAAAAGAAATATGGGTTTGTGCTACACCCACACTGTACAGTGACGGATACTCTTTAAAAAAAAACAAAAAAACAACAAAAAACCATGGATATTTGTATACACATCATTCAAATATGACTAATTTGTGTGTTCTACATTGCAATGCACGGATGCATGCACGCGTAGATGGTAAAGAACGTAGAAAAATGCCTCATACAGAAAAGGATATATTGCTGGATTAAACAAACATGCCCTTCGTCGGATTACGCAAACATATACCATGGCTGAGTGACACAAACATACTGTTGCTGGATGACACAAATCTTCCATTGCTAGACTGCA
>JADBJO010002054.1:270000-275000 GCA_016801955.1 Conus betulinus
TTGTCCAGTTGGAATTTTCCGCGATGTTGCTTGACACTGGGGAAGATGTCCTCAGACTGTAGTCCACCATGAGTGCTCTAACAACGCTAATCCTCACCTCCACCTTATCTCCCAACTTTTGCTCAGCGTGACTCTCACACACACACACACACACACACACACACACACACACGGACACACTCACACACACACACACACACACACACACACACACACACACACACACACACACACACACACACACACACACACACACACACACACACGCAAGAGAAACACACAAATTCGGGTACACACACCTTTACCACACAGTTCTTGTATTCTTGAGTCAGTTTGCAAATGTTTGTTAAGTAGTTCACACATCTTATCTTTTGTTACGATTAAATTAAAAGACAGTGTCATATTCGTTCATAAACGGCCGGTACATACTTCATTGTAAAACTGTCACGAATTCTGTAGTGGAAGGACATTAGACGACACACACACAGACCATTTTTGTTACGAGGGCATGTATTCGTCTACGGCATCGGGTCGATTTTCTGTTTTCACCGCGTCGATTTTTTGAAACCGCATCGCGGTGAAACGGGCTATGGGTTGAGTCAGCTCAGCATTGCGAAATCGGCTACGTCGTATCATGCTAATGCGTTGGCTATTGTGTTACTGGGGACGATTTTGCCGGCATGTTTCATTACAAAAACTGTAAACCCGACTAGTTATCAAAACACACGTTCATATCTCGAGTGTTGAATCGCGAATATAAGTCGATATTTTGCACTCAGCAGCAGACAAGCAGCAGACGATTCCTTCTGGGTAAGAGAACAAAACGGTGATCTCCCTTGAAACTCTTCAGTGTGAAAATTTCAATCCCACAAGTTGACAGCTGTGCACGAAGCGTGGAGGATTCTGCTACATAGTGAGTTTTTATCATCACCCTTTATACTTCTTCGTTGTTGTTGTTACCTTCAGTTTTTTTTTTTTAAGATCCCAAATGATTTTCCTAGAAGTAGATGCACGTGATTAGTGTAAACGGAGACTTTTTCATTTTCTCATTTTACTTATTGATGCCGTTAATTTTGTAAACCTTGCCGTTTGGTAAGTTTCCATTGGCAATCGCAAAATACATAGTGCGACCGAAGATAATGAGAATGGTTACTGTTACTGTTAGACTCATATATGTCATATGTTTCCGCACGATTCTGTTTGAAAACAAACCGATCCACCCATAAGAGGAGGATGATATGGCAAACAATAACTAAAAACGATCTGTCGATCACGGTGGATTTAGGGCAAGATGCAATCCAAATTGTAGGATCATGCTAATAATTCAGAGCATCTACCCCGCTATTATCCCACCCCTTTCTCATTCCACTCCCCGATCTTTCCCCCCTCCCCGCCTCCACAACTTCCCTGAGATGCAAGGATAGCTGTCTCTCTTGATACATAAACATGGATGTACTGGCATAACAGAAAAACAGTGGGAGATTTCTTGATAATCTTCGATCGCAATATCATTATCAAAATGATTGTGATCACAGGCATTCAATGAAATTCAGTACATTGTGTTTCTATTCATGCATGATCTTTATCCTTTTGTAAGAAATCAAAATGACCACATGTGTTAATCAGTGTACTGCTGAATTAATGCACATTTAGATCATTCAAAATCAACAGACTGCTGTGTTACTGAAAATAAGGCGAAATACAAACAAAAAAGCATAAGAAGGGGTTACATACCCTCCCTTTGGATTGTTCTTGACAGCTATACCTTCCAACAGACATGGGGAAATCCCTATTTGTCAATCATTGAAAGGATGTCAGAATAGCAAACTTAAGTGCAGACTGATCACACTTCCATCTTTCCCTTATTTTCACACCTTCACTACAATTTCATGAAAACATTATTCCTCCAACACAGCTCCCACCCCTCCCTTTGGTTTTTCTTGTAACAGAATCTTAACAGATTGCTGTCTTGCTAAGGCAACACACATTCTTCAGTATAAAACATTGTCAGTAACATTTGATTTAGGCATTGTCCATGGTCAGCAACAAAAAATATATTATATTATAGATCTCATCCCTTTACTTTTTGTTTCTGTGTGGAAAAGAATTGGATTAATTTCAGTATGTGGTTGTGGTAGAGAGAGAGAGAGAGAGAGAGAGAGAGAGAGAGAGAGAGAGAGAGAGAGACTGAGATGTTATATAACTTTAATTCAGCCCTGGAATGTGTGAATGGTAGAAACTTGACATTTTTATTTTCTTTTCTTATACACTTTTAAACACATTAGGATCATTTTCTTATTCATTTTGTGGGGAAGAAAATGTTACATTTCTGTCTGTTAAGCCTTACTTGCCCTTTGTGCAGAACATACCATTTTTGAATTATTGACTCGTCTCTTCTCTGCAGTACCGTTAGTTGTTTGTATCAATTTATAAATGATCTGTTTAATTAGTGAGGGCAAGTAGACAGTTGGGGGGGAGAGAGATGGAGGGTATTTACTTGTCCCTAAGACAACTGAAAATTAATTGGAAATTTCTAGCCATGGGATTGTGAAGTGATGCTGACTTAATGCACAGTATGAAACACACAAGTGAATTTTTGTTACGTAAGTATGCATGTCTTCGTCAGATGTTACAAACAACACAAAAAAAAAAAAAAAAAAAAAAAAGCAAACAGAAAAACAAGCAACACAAACAACAGTCATCAAAAAGTACATTATTCTCCCCAGATAAATCTTGATGAGCATCAATTGTGTAGAAAATTACAATTAATTCCAACATTTGCAGAACATGTGCAGAAGTTGAAAGTGAAAAAAAAAAAAGGCATTTTTGAATTTTTATATATGACATTTAGCCCTGTAGGGTGAGAGAAAAAAAATCTTGAAACAGGCATAGTGAATTATTCCCAGTGCTTCTTTCTATCAGCAGAGTTTTCTGTTCTTATGCAGCTAGATAATTAAATAGCCAGCTTAAGTATTTCTTGCCAGCATAATTATCTGCCCAAATTTCAGTCAGTGCATGAATACATTCACACACACACACACACACACACACACACACACACACACACACACACACACACACACACACACACACTCGCACACACACCTGGAAAGGGTTCCAGATTCTGTGCTGTTGTAACTTCCTGCAGTTCTTTCCCTTGATTTTGGATCACTGGTGAGTGAAGGTTTTTCTGTGATGATTATCACATCTGAAACTTTTTTTTTTTTTTTTTTTTTTGTTTTTGTTTTTGTTTTTGTTTTGTTGCTACTAGTACTAAAGGAATAGTTTGCTGTTTTAAAACAAACTTAGCCACATTTACTTGTTACTAAAGGAATAGTTTGCTAAAACAAACTTAAGCACATTTACCAAGGAAAAATGTTATTGAAAAGAAATTTCCTATATTACTGCATAGTTATAGTTAGAAAAAAAATTGAAAAACAGAACACTGATGAGAGTTAAGGGGATGGTTCAACTCTTCTTGGACCTTACTAAGGATGTTTTTGTCTTTCATGTTGCAATAGCAGCATTCTGATCAACTCAAAATCTCGATACAAGCATATAATCTATAGAACAGAATGAGACAAATAACAGTGTTGTGATTTAGTGAATAAACTCTGAGCTGGTTCACACGTTTTCTTCATGGTGAGTTAAAGCAGATGTTTGTGAGGTTTCAGACTCTTAGTTAGTAAAAAGGTACCACACCTTATCTCCTTCATATGGACTTTTAAGTTTATATTGGCATTGTTGCACAGACAGCACCTAATAGCCTGGCTGTTATCATTGAATTTGAGCCAGTCCATGCTGTCTGAAGCTTTAGTGATTAAGGCTGCCACTGCTTCTGTGTACAGCTAGAAGAATCTGATTCCTTAAGTTCATTTTCCCTTTCATTGGAGTCGCTCCGAGCTATGAGTCAGGAGAACAGGTTGCCGGTTTTGACAAGGCCGGACATGCTGTTCAGAGAAGCTGTCACAGTGGGCATGAGCTCTAGACAATGCGCAAGGGTCTGATCAAATACTTCAATATTATTTGGCCTCGTGAAATACACAGTGTGTGGTCTGCTTGCGAAGCAGAGTGACAGGCAGAGTCTGATTCTGAGGGCAAATGAAAGAAACCCAAGCAACTTTCCAAACTTATGAAGCTTGGACAGTTCCTGATGTATTATGATAAACAGTTGTTCACACAAGCTTTGCTAATAGTAAAGGGTGCACACAGGCACACACATTTGATTTTCGATAAAAGGTTTAAAAAAAGAAAAAGTCATGCAGTCTACCAACTTCAACTCCGAAGGATTTTCAAGTTTTTAAATTCATGTGAATTACACACATCTGTTGGTAAATCAGGAGCCCGAAACTGAATAGCTTTGCATGGACAGGTCAGCGAATGGATACAAAGGGCATTAGTTGCCTCCCTTTTTTTTTTTAGATTATATTCTTTATTTCAGTGCACAACCGACTGACTTAATTGCACACACATGTGGGCAGCATCAAAGAGTATGGTGCATGCTATCTCACTGACTGGTTGAGCTGCTTAGAATATTGTACACGCAGTCTTATTCCCTTCACTACTCATGTGCCTGCATTTTATCCATTTCTTCACTGTAGGCCAAACTGCCTTTAGAGGCTTGGCATTTACTGGTAGTTATTTTCTACAGTTCACCTTGATCATTCAGTTTCGCTGTACAAAGATTTGCAGAGTGCTTTAGTTCACTGATGCACTTTTATCATTCAGTTAAACCTCCCCTATCACACCCATCTTCACTTCAGAATGTTTTTTTTTTTTTCTTCTTTCATAAGTGTACGCTGGCTGATACTCCTGCGGACAGTCCCAGTATAGACAAGAAAGAATTAATCCATCTACCCACAAAGGGAGTGGAGTTTTTTTGTGTGTATGACTATTTTTTTTTTATCCCACTATTAAGGCTTAAGAATATTTAATATTGCTTCCCTTCTCCTTTTTTTGTTTTGTTTCTGTAGATAAAGATACCTTGCAGCAGGTCTCAT
>JADBJO010002054.1:280000-282500 GCA_016801955.1 Conus betulinus
TATGGATAAATGGTTTCCGTCAATTTTCCACTTTTTTTTTGTTTTCTATGTGGGTCAGATAAATCAAGTGGAATGGCTGGTCCCAGTCCTGCTCAGCCTAAGTCTAATTAGCTTTAAAGATGTCAACAGTTGTGCTGCCTTGTTATGAACTGTCTGTGTTGTGTGTTGCCTTTTCCAGGATGCCATCTTGGTCAGGAATTGACTTTTTTCAAAACGTGATCCTCTTTCCCCTGCATGACTTTTGTGGCAGCCATGAATAGTAATACTCTGAACAGGCTCTGTGTGGTTCGCTGGGCGACAATGATAAAAACTTCCAAGTGTGAATTTTTAACTGTTTCTCTACTTACGCTTGAGTTGCTGATGAACAGTAGCAGGTTGGGGGTTCACTGCCTCTGAGGCACTAAAAGTGCTTAGCCCGTTTCATTGACTTGCAAACACTTTGAGGGGGGACAGAACGTGGTTGGGTTCCTGAGTCATGGAATACTGACGACGTGCCTTGTCGACTGGTCGACAGTTGATGTGTGGTGGAAAATCAGGGGGGTGGACTCTAAGGTGAGGCCAGTTTTGTGACCCGTGTCCAGACAGGATTACTAGTTCATTAGTGCAGCTCTGCTGAATTGGAAAGGTTAAGTAAGGGAATAGCTGTGCTGGAATGGATAGCATGGGTGGCTGTGGAATTCGTCTAAACTGTATATACTGTGGAAACCAGGTGGTGTGTGTGTGTGTGTGTGTGTGTGTGTGTGTGTGTGTGTGTGTGTGTGTGTTTGTATTGTATGCATGTGTGTGTGTGTTTATGTGCATGTGTGTACATGTGTGTGGACTTTCCTGGTTGTACAGTTTGTAATGAAATTGAATGCTTATGTGCATATGAGCCTGTAGCAGGGCAGCTGGTGCAATGATAATGAAATGATGGACTGAAATGAGATGCAGCTGGTAAGGTGGTGAGACACCCAGCGGGCTTTGCCTCGTCACCCTTCCTCCTACTTTAGCCTTTGCACCCTGGCTAATCAGCTGATAAATGTCAAACACAGTGAACAGTTTATGTTAATGAGTGCAAATCACTTTGACTCATAGTCGTAATTTGCTCTGTGTGTGTATATGTGTGTGTGTGTGTGTGTGTGTGTGTATATATATATATATATATATATATATATATATATATATATATATATGCAAGAATGTATGCTGGATACAAACCATCTCCACCCACCCACCCACACATTGTTAGGAAATGACCTTTCTTGCGTGCATCCATTCATGCGCATAGCACGTACATACTCTTACAGTTGATATACACAAAGCATGCATGCACCCTTCCAGTTGAATATGCACAAAATTAAAAAATTTGCGCACACACTCATATTGATTAGTATGCACAAAGCTTGCACACACTCAAATTGTTAAATATACATAAAACATGCACACATTCATATTGTCGAATGTGCACAAAACATATACACACACTCATATTGTTGAAGATGCACAAAGCATGCACACACTCGTGTTGTTGAATATGCACAAAACATGCACACACTCATGTTGTTGAAGATGCACAAAGCATGCACACGCTCATGTTGTTGAAGATGCACAAAGCATGCACACGCTCATGTTGTTGAATATGCACAAAGCATGCACACACTTATATTGTTGAATATGCACAAAGCATGCACACACTCTTGTTGTTGAATATGCACAAAGCATGCACACACTTATATTGTTGAATATGCACAAAGCATGCACACACTTATATTGTTGAATATGCACAAAGCATGCACACACTCATGTTTTTGAATGCACAAAGCAGGCACACGCTCATACAGTTGAATATGCACAAAGCAGGCACAGATATATATTGTTGAATATGCACAAAGCATATGCACACTCATATTGTTGAATATGCACAAAGCATGCACACACTCATCCAGGCAAAACACATTGCAGATGGTCCTTCATGCATGTACCAGCAAAGTGTGCCCACTCCCATACACACAAAATACACTCATTCTTGTGTATACATATGGTATACATGCCATACTTAAAGGTGTGTGCACTATGCATGCCTGTGCAGAAAGCGTACACATGCACACATTCATTTATGCATTAGCATGCACACATTTATGTGTATATGTCCATAAAAGCATGCATATTCATATATGTGCTCTCTCTCTCTCTCTCTCTCTCTCTCTCTCTCTCTCTCTCTCTCTCTCACACACACACACACACACACACACACACACACACACACACACACACACACTCACTCACAGAGAGAAGAAAGGGAGAGAGAGACAAGGAGAGAGAAACGGTGAGGAAAGAAAAAGACAAAATACAGACAGACAGATAGGATATGCAGACAAAGAAATAAAGAAACACAAAGATGACAAAATAAACTATAATTTAAAAAGGAAAACAAAAAACCAAATGGAGAGACAAAGAAATAGTGAAAGGTCTGCATACACTCATAAATGAACTACACAAACGCAGGCAAGTGCGTGTGTGC
>JADBJO010002054.1:287500-290000 GCA_016801955.1 Conus betulinus
AATAAGTAGTATACTATTATTATCCTGATATAACATCCGTTTTCAGCTTGTCTGTGATCTTGATCTAATATTTTATGTTTTTTTTTTTTTTTTTTTTTTTTTTACTTTTGTATTTCTGTTATAGACTGTCATTGTTCTTCCTCCTTCTGTACTAGTTGTATTCTTTTTAATTTGAAAGACGCTTAATCTCTCTCTCTCTCTCTCTCTGTCTGTCTCTGTCTGTCTCTCTCTCTCTCTCTCTCTCTCTCCCCCCCCTCCCCTCCCCTTCCCTTTCTCCTTCTCATTCTTTCTCAGTGGCTGATGTTCCTGTGTATTGTTCACACTTCTCAAAATGGCCAAAGAAAGAAAAATCTCCACAAGAGAGAGGCCAAGGAATGAGAGAGAGAGAGGACAGGACAGCATGCAGATTGACAGCCCATGACAGTTATATCAGTGGTGGTGTTGGTGGTGTGGTGGTTGGCCCTGCAGACAGGAGGACAGGGCAGCATGCAGATTGACAGCCCAGTGACAGTTATATCAGTGGTGGTGTTGGTGGTGTGGTTGGCCCTGCAGACAGGAGGACAGGGCAGCATGCAGATTGACAGCCCAGTGACAGTTATATCAGTTGGCCCTGCAGACAGGAGGACAGGACAGCATGCAGATTGACAGTGACAGTTATATCAGTGGTGGTGTTGGTGGTGTGGTTGGCCCTGCAGACAGGAGGACAGGGCAGCATGCAGATTGACAGCCCAGTGACAGTTATATCAGTGGTGATGTTGGTGGTGTGGTTGGCCCTGCAGACAGGAGGACAGGGCAGCATGCAGATTGACAGCCCAGTGACAGTTATACAGTGGTGGTGTTGGTGGTGTGGTTGGCCCTGGACAGGGGATTCAGTCTGACGCTTACATCAGCGTTGATGACGGTGATGTGGTTGGCCATCAGCCTGGTCTTTTCTTTGTTAATGATAATAATGATTGTTTATAGCACTTAATCTTACATCATAAGCCTGAAGCGCTTACAAATGCATAAAAGGTTGGTTAGAGAAAACATAAATGAAACCAATAAAAAGATGAATATTGCAATAAGTACCATGCATCAACAAACGAGGGTGCATATTGACACCCGCCCACGCACACACACACACACGCACATGCATGCAGTGATTGCATGTGTGCATACATGCACGCACGCACGAATGCACACACACACACACACACACACACACACACACACACAGAATCAATTTGATTGGCAAGGAGGGGGAAGACAGAACTGCTTTTGAGCTAATGTGGAGTTTCTCCCCATAACTTTTTGATGTTTTATCCAGTCTGTTAAACAAGCCTGACTGAGTTCTTGTTCACTGCCTGCCTGGCCATTGGTGTTATCTGCAAATCTGAGGTCCACGATGGCTCTTGCCACAGTGCTGACTGTGTTGAGGTGACCTTCAAGTGCATTAGTCATGATGCATTCCAGGAATGTGTGGGAAAAGTGTGTGAGATTCACACCGCAGCTATGAGGAATTCCAGATGAAATGCTCTCCTTTTTTGCACCTGCTGTGAGTATCACTCAGGTTGCTTTTGAGAATAGTTGGAAGCTGGTTTGTGTTGATCGGCTTTTGCCGGATGATAGATTTCTTCATTGTAGCCCATGGCATCTTCAACCAGACACTGTTGAATGCTTTCTTGAAGACTGATGAAGATGTGGTAGAACTCTCTACAGTTTTGAAGCAAATTATTTGCTGAGGGTGTACAGGTTCAAGACGTGTTCAGTGGTGCTTGAGCTTTTTTGGTTGCTGGATCCAGCCTGTTTTTCGGTTCTAAATGTATTTGCCGGGTTGCCTCGTCTGTTCAGAGTGAATCTTGAGCATCACTTTGCTGGCATGGCTGCACAGAGTGGCAGTGCAGTGTTGTGGCAGTGCTGGAGATCTCCTTTTTCTGGAAGGGTGGTTACTAGTGAAGGAGTTCATGGCATGGGTCACTTGCTGTTGTGCCACATTTTGTTGCAGTTAAGCAGTTAGGATATCAGAAAGGACCTCTCTGCCGTGTGTTGAGACTTGTGCCGGATTTCACTGGGTATGCTGTTAAACATATAAGTGTAGATGTGGGGAGCGTATGTTTTTAATTGATGTTTTTGAGGTGTCACTGCAAAAGAGATCTGATTCTATTTATCAAATATTTTTGAGGTGTCACTGCAAAAAAATTCTAAAATCTAAAGTAAAACTGCCCCATTCTTGTTGCTTTTACTATGGCGTATGTTTGTGTGTGTGTGTGTGTGTGTGTGTGTGTGTGTGTGTGTGTGTGTGTGTGTGTGCTCGCGCTCATGTGTGTGTGTATGTGTGTTTGTGTGTGTTTTGTTCCTTTGTTCTGTTGACCTTTTGTTGTGTTTTTTTATTTAAGTGTCAGTGTGATGAGCAAAGAGCTATGACTAGCAGATACCACAGAGCAATACAAGTGTGAAGGCTCTTTATTGTTACTACACACATGCACACACACACACACTCTCACAACACACACACACACAA
>JADBJO010002054.1:295000-332500 GCA_016801955.1 Conus betulinus
CCCCCCCCCCCCCCATCTTTCCTATACTGCACCCAGGCACTGCTGAAGTATGGTTCCTTGCTTATGACATTGGAATCAATGACACCATTTTTTTTGTTCAGTGTATGGTGTTAAGTGGCAACATCACTGAATATACCACAGATGCAGTGTGTTTCTCACATTTCTAGCACTTCATTTGGTGCCTTCATATCCACAGGGGTGTTGTACGTGCGTCTGGAGGAGAGGGAGGATGGGTCTCTCAACTTGTGGGGATATTACCCAGACACTGAAGACAATGAGCTCAGGGTGGACAACGGTGCAGTCATCAGACCCCCAGTAGCAACAGAGAGGATGTTGGGAACAAGGAGAAAAACAGGGAGAACCAGAATGTCCGTAAAGGACTGTCCCCTCAATTGGAGGTGGAGAACAGGGGCAGCCTAGTGAACAACATTGACTTAGAGAACAGTGTGGACAGGGAGCAGAACATAGGCCAGCCCTTGGAGGCCTGTCCACTCAAAGACCCCACCAGGTCAGTGGGCAATGGCAAGATCCCCAGATCTGCCCACAAGAACTCTGAAGACAGTGACGATGTGAAGGCAGACAGCTTGCCATCTAGTGGAGGATCTTTGCACACAGGGAAAGACCATGCTACGCAAGACGTGGACAAGCGCCGTGTTGGTTCAGATCTTTTGCAACCATGTGCTGATGACATGAAGCAGGATGTTGACAAGGTGGACGGAGGACAACACCAGAGGCAAGGGGTGAGTAAGGAGGTACATAGCCTCCAGCCGTTGCCATCAGGGTTCAGCAGCGGCACTTCCACCCCCATGTCCAGTGGCAGCGAGCAGGATCTGCCATCTGCTGTGGATGGCGCTCTCCTTCCCTCCCGACCCTCGTCACGGTGAGTCGCAGACATCACCAGACACATCACACCACAAGTATGATATTGCAACCTTCAGTGTTTGAGGGATTGTTTTCCATCCAAAGGATCTTTATTGTCTTCATACAGGTTCAGAGACAAATGCTGACATAAAGGAGGTAGAGGTACAGTGACAAATGCTGACATAGTGTAAAGAAGTACAGTGATAAAATTTTAATGTTGACACACAGTGTAAAGAGGTACAGTAACAAATGCTGACGTACAGTGTAAAGAGATACAGTAACAAATGCTGACATACACTGTAAAGAGATTAGTAACAAATGCTGACATACAGTGTAAAGAGGTACAGTAACAAATGTTGACATACAGTGTAAAGAGGTACAGTAACAATTGTTGACATACAGTGTGAAGAGGTACAGTAACAAATGCTGACATACAGTATAAAGAGGTACAATAACAAATGCTGCTGACATACAGTATAAAGAGGTACAGTAACAATTGTTGACATACAGTGTAAAGAGGTAAGTAACAAATGCTGACATACAGTGTAAAGAGGTAAGTAACAAATGCTGACATACAGTGTAAAGAGGTACAGTAACAAATGACTAATAGGATTTAAAGGTACAGTGACAAATGCTGACATAAAAGATGTAGAGGTACAGTAACAAATGACTAATGGGATTTAAAGGTACAGTGACAAAATGCTGACATACAGTGTAAAGAGTACAGTAACAAATGACTAATAGGATTTAAAGGTACAGTGACAAATGCTGACATAAAAGATGTAGAGGTACAGTAACAAATGACTAATAGGATTTAAAGGTACAGTGACAAACGCTGACATACAGTGTAAAGAGGTACAGTAACAAATGACTAATAGGATTTAAAGGTACAGTGACAAATGCTGACATAAAAGATGTAGAGGTACAGTAAAAAATGACTAATAGGATTTAAAGGTATAGTGACAAATGCTGATGTAAAAGATGTCGAGGTACAGTAACAAATGACTAATAGAATTTAAAGGTACAGTTACAAGTGCTGACATACAGTGTAAAGAGGTACAGTAACAAACGACTAATGGAATTTAAAGGTACAGTGACAAATGCTGACATACAGGATGCAGAGACACGGTAAGAAATGACATGTAGAGTATTGAGGTGCGATGACAAATGCTGACACTGTTGACCCATCAGGTGTTAGGGGTGCTGAACAGATGCTGACACAATGACAGATGTGTGCAGAGTTGTCATGATTATGCTTCTTGATTGATGAGTATAGGTGTGTAGACACTGATCGACGAGTATAGGTGTGTACACACTGATCAATGAGTATAGGTGTGTACACGCTGATTGATGAGTATATAGGTGTACACGCTGATTGATGAGTATAGGTGTGTACATGCTGATTGATAAGTATAGGTGTGTACACGCTGATTGATGAGTATAGGTGTGTACACACTTTAATACAGATGACATTGTCAGGATGCCATGACAGATGGGATGCAAAGTGCCATGACAGATGCACTATACAGTGAAACAGAGAGAGAGGATGAATGCCTTATTGATTAATGTGTACTTCACTTCTTCACCATTGTTTTTTACTTTGAGCGCATGCTTAGTTACTGTGTACATGGCTCTGAACCTACCCATACGTACCACTGCAATTTTGTCTTAGTTGGTATAATCGGTTTTGACAACATAAATCCGCCTGTTATATCTATTTAGGTGTGTGGTGCGAGTGACGGAGGATGGAGAGTACGAGGTCATGGGGGGCGGGGCGGAGGACAACAAATTCCTCACCACTACCGATGACCAAGTCTTGTCCCAGACCAACACAGATCCGAACTCAGGCAGTGATACGACCATTCAGCCACTGAACCCCTGGGGGCTCAGTCTGCACACCCGCCTGCTGGATAAGATGAGAAAGTCACAGCCTTCCCCGTCTGGCTGTCGTATCCTGAATGTTTGAGCTCAGAATGTGAGCTACAGAGATACATAGATGCAACGAATCTATTCATGAAAAAAAAAAAAAAAAAAAAAAAAAGAAAACGTGAAACAAGCTTGTTTATGTATCTTGTCCCCCAAGGAGAGAAACTAAAATGAGTATGTTTTGTTTGTTTTTTTCTATTGATCCCTTAGTAAAGAGGGGAACAGTATTGAGAGTAGAAAAAAGAAACATGATACTTATACAGAAGAATTGTTTGAGTATGGATTTACCTAAAGATTATGCAGCTGAAACAGAAATGGGTACTGAAAGTGTTTAAGGAAACAAAGTTTGTGCGTGTACATCAACACTAAATACACAAGACGAGTGTTCATATTTTGAGAAGAAAGTCACATAATGCTGACAACTACATGGCTCCCACTTACACAGTGACTTGGACGCATATGCATTTGCATACACTTAGACATATGCATATGCAATGTTAGATAGCTTTAAGTTTTGCTGTGAAGAAAGACGTGAGGAAAGAAGGTAATGAGCAGAGAGGTTAATTGCAAGCACAGTTGTCGTTCACCTTGACCCCGTTCTAGCGTTCCTGGTCTTGGAGAATGTGGTGGCACGCTTTGCCGGCCCTGTATCTTGGACCTGAAAGTGGGATCCCGTCTCCATGGTGACGACGCCAGCCCCAAAAAGATGGCCAGCCAGTCCCGTAAATGTAACATGACTACTTCCCGCAGTCTGGGACTGAGGCTGTGTGGCATGCAGGTGTGTTTGTTTGTGTATATATATATATATATATATATATATATATATATATATATATATATGTGTGTGTGTGTGTGTGTGTGTGTGTGTGTGTGAAGATTTTTACTGTCATAAAAGGTATGCAGACTGTTGTGACACAGATGAATACTGTAACAGTAACAAAAATGCATATGAAAAGAAGAATGTCTATTTTGTTGTCTTCTTTCAAAACAGGTATCATGGTATCATGGTAGACTGATTATGAATTGCTCTGAGATTTTTTGTTTTGAAACTGATGCCAGTTTTTTTTTTAATCTCAATAGTGTTCAGTCTATCTTAGATTATCACATAATATACAGTTATCAAGAGAATGAAATTTTTCGTCGGTTTGTTTCATTGTTCACATTTTTCATTTGCTGTACGTGTGGTTTATACTGTATTTCCCTTTCTTTCTGGCAAACCCTGTTGCATTACTTACTGGAGAGTATTTTTCATGTGTTTTAGCCATCAGTCATATCCATCATTCCAGTATAAATAATGATATAGAAATGTGAAACACATGTCTCATTATCCTTGTTATTGTTGTAAGAGTTTTGATTTGGTTCAGATGCATGTATGCAGAGCTAAGGATGAATGTAGCTTACATGTCAAAAAAAAAATCTTTCCACTTCTCTCTCCAAATGGCTGATATCAGTGTTTTCTAGGAATGCCTAAAGTCTGTCAGCTGAAAGTTTTTGTTGGGGGATTATCATTGGGAAACTGATTTGACAAATATCTCTTTACTAATTCATGAACATCAAATAGATTCATTAAATCTGAATTGAAATGCATCTCAGCTCAATATGAAAAAACTCCTGTTGTCATGTTATGGAAGAACTGTAGGAAAGTATTATGTTTCCATTTTTGGGCCCAAAAGCGGTTGTTCTGAAAGCACAAATGGCCCTTTTGCTTTGCCTGGATGCGGTTTAGATATATTCAGATGCTCAGGTTTGATGGAGAACTATTGGTCTGTATAGTCATAAAAGGCTATAAGCCAATACTTTTGTCATTGGGTTGCACCCCAATGGCTGCTACATCAAGAGCAGGTTAGTTATGGAGTGTTCTAATCTAGAATTCTGCCAACAATGTGAGAATCAGCGTTTGGAATCTGGCTTATTTATACAGAAATAATGATTAATGCTTGAGTGGTAGAGAAATGTCGTTACTAGTGGAGTGCAAGTTTAGCTTGACCATAATCAAGTAAACCTGCAGGAGTGGAAGCGTTAAGTCTTCAGTTTGTTATTGCACTGGACCTGTTCTGTACATGCCTAGTGCATGTTGCAGTGAGCGTAAGTGTATGCACCACTTCACATTCTTCAACCTATCCACAAACTGACTCATTCTGTCTTTGGCTGCTGACTCCGCTATCTTATTTTCCCCTTCCCCCTTCCCCAGTTAGGGGTTTTTCAGTCATTTGATGCTCTTAACCTTTTCTTGGCGAGTGGACAGTCATATTCAGTCTGGGTGTCTGCCCTGCATGTGACCCTCCCTCTTTTGACGCCGTCAGCCATACAAGGTCTGTCACTCACTCCATGAAGTTTTCCATGGCAGCCAGCCAGTCTGCTCCAGGCTGTGTGATGTTTGCTTCAACTTGGCAGATGACGGTGGGAGTTTTGTCAATGTGCAATTGATGGAATGGCCATAAGCCCATACAAGTAGCTGCTTTTTGACATTGCATTGAATTGTAATGGTATATTTTTTTTGTTTGTCAGTCCATGACAGTCATTCTTCAGAATGCAAAGGTTTTGTTAATACCATGCTGAGCCACACTTGATTTATTTGTTTTGATTGCCATTTTCTTGAGACTGAACTTCTGGTTTGTTTAGTTTGCTACATTTTCAAATTTTGTTGTTGTTGTAGTTAAGTAGGTGCTCCTTAAAAAGCAACAATAACAACTGGCAAACTGCAGATAGCACCAGTAATGCGGACAGACTGCAGACAGCTCTGGTTACAGTTGACTGGCCACAGACAATTCCAGTAATAAATGACAGACTGCAGACAGCTCCAGTAATATCTAAAAGACTGCAGACAGCTCCAGTAATAATTGGCAGACCCCAGACAGCTCCAGTAATAAGTAACCGAATGCAAAGGGCTTCAGTAATAACTGACGGATGCCAGATAACTCCAGTAATATCTGACAGACCCCAGACAGCATTAGTAGTTACTGGCAGGTTCCAGACAGCTCTAATGATAATTGACAGACTGCAGACAGCTCCATTAATAACGAACAGACTGCAGACAGCTCCATTAATTATGAACAGACAGCTCAATTAATAATGAACAGACTGCAGACAGCTCCATTAATAATGAACAGACTGCAGACAGCTCCATGATAATGGACAGACAGCTTTAGTTACAACTGACAGACTGACAGCTTTAGTAACAACTGACAGACTGCAGACAGCTTTAGTTACAACTGACAGACTGCAGACAGCTTACTGCAGACAGGTCCAGTAAAAAGTGACAAGCTGGAGACAGCTTCAGTAATGACCAGCAGAGAGCAGGCAGCTTTAGTAATAACTGACTGACTGCAGAGAGTTTCAGTAATGGCTGCAGACAGCTTTAAATTTTCAAGTGTAGAAAAATTTAGAAAGCAGTTGTACTTGCTGCTAATTGCAGAAAGCAGAAAATACTTGCATATCTCTAGTCAGTGTTTGATGTGATGTTGATCAACAGGTATACCAGGAGAGCACGGGTACCTACAAAAGCCTGGACAAATACCACGGCCGTACTCTGACAGATGAAACCTTTTATGAAGTTTTACGCGACTTCCTTCACAACGGACGGGAGCTGAGGTGCGAACTGCTACCCCCCATTCTGGCTCGTCTGCATGCTCTGGTGGACTGCCTGAATGATCTGCATTCCTTCCGCTTCTATGCCAGCTCCTGCTCATCATGTATGACGGCCTGTCCCCGCGCTCGGCCCACCTTCTTGCTGATCAGCAGAACTCGCAGGTGTGTGTCCCTGCATGGATGATGGGAGGTAGTGATCAGCGTGGGCACCTCTCGGAGCCACCCAAGGAAAGGAAAGTGAGGGTGTGGCATGCTCCCAGCCCCACGTCTGAGCAGGGCACAAAACAGGTTAGCAGTAAACAAGAACGAGAGCTAACCTCTCACTCAGGCAGAGAGAACAATGACACCAGTGTGTTCAGTTGAATGGACAGCATGGCAGACAGTCAGATGGCATTGTTCAGCCTTCCGTAGCATCTGCTTCAAAGTCAGCAGGTTCCTTCAAAGAAGATGACGCCTCCTATGACCTTGATCCTGACAACGGAAGCACCTGGAACAACATGGTGGATGTTCGGATGATTGACTTTGCTCACACCACCCACAGTGGTTTCCATGACAACGTGGTGCACGAGGGTCCTGACAGAGACTACATCTGGGGCCTGCAGAACCTAACCCGCATGTTCACTCAGCTGTACAGAGAAACCAGTTAGCCGTCATCCATCCCTCAGATCAGCCTGCCCTGTTGGCCAGGCGCAGACAGCATGAAGGGCAACTGTGTTCCTCTGCTCCTTCATATTGCAGGGAAAATGGAGGTAATGTTGTTCCGTTTCTCACATGGGCAAAGACATCCCAGTGTGATTGTGAAATGAAAAAAAACTACAGATCATGTCATGATTTTTCTTGTTTTCCAGTGTGACTTGTGACATGGAGAAGACATTACGTGTATTAAGTCCCATCCTGATGGCAAAGTCTTTCAAGTTGTGCCGACTGCCCTTGCAGTGTGACCCTTTGCCTTTCCTTGAAGCGCCGTCAGTGTGTCCATTGGTCACATGGTGAACATATCACTCCTCTCTACAGTCTGCAGGGTCATACCACCATGTGTTCACAGGGGGACAGGGAGGGGGTGGGGGGAACCTGCAGTACCTTTATTCAAGGCAGGAGCCAGGACTGCTTGGAAATGTATTGAATTCTGAGAGAGCTGGATTTTTAGAAAGATCAATATTTGTTGTTTGTGAATGTGTTGAGCACTAAAAAGATGGCGGAGAAAGTGAAATATAGGCATGGGTTGAAAGCAGCGATGTTCTCAATTGTAGGTATAATGCTACCTGATATTTTTGTTTGTCCCATTTCATGCAGGTGAAAAAAAAAAAAAACCATAAGAGGAAGCTGTGTCACAGGTGAATGGATGTTTGTTCTATTTCTTTTGTGTGTATCGATGTCTGCATAACTATTTTTCTATCTGACTGAGATTGTATAATTACTTTATTTATGCATCATCAGCTGTACATCCTGGGCACTGTTGTCATGTTGCTTACCAACAGCATACCGTTTTAAAGAGTTCCAGGATTTATGAAAGTTTTTTTTTTTTTTTTTAACACTTTCAGGTTGAAGAAGCTGTACACACAGGAGGTAGACTTTAAATGCTCATCCAGAACCACTTGTCATCTGTTTGCAAACTGTATCTCATAGTCTTGTTCTGGTCACTGTTGAGCCATGGAAATAAGGAAAACCATGAAGACAGAAACTGCAACTTCAGTGATTCAAACTTTTTTTCTTCTGTAGAAAAATATTTTTACTTTTTTTGTGGCATAGAGAGTCCAAGCAATGAGTCAATAGAACAACTTCTTTTACCATTTTATTTTTTTTTTTTTAACAAAGCATGAAATGCTATGGAGAAGAAGTCATCTCATTTACAAGGAATCTGGCTGTGGCCCATAAGTTTCTTTTGCCTTTGGAAAAATATGCTATAGAATTGTTGTGTTTTGTCTGCATGCAAGCCACTTCTCTTAAGCCCTCAATCCTACTTGCCACACTGTGCATTTGACCCGAAGTCCCTCAAGAAATTTGAAGACAGCCTTAGTTCCATTCTCTAGGACTCCCTATTTGTTTAGAAGGCCTTTGCTGGCTGTAATCTCATGCACCTTCATCTGCTGAATTTTTTAAAAATTGTACACCTCTCTGAAATATGATGGTTCCAGCATAGCTTTTGCTTGAGTTCCCGGTCATGTCGGTGATCCTGGCAGTGCTCATAGATGGATGACAAATTCTTCCACATCCATCTAATCTGAAAGAGTTTATTACTCTGTGCCACTGGTGGCTGTAAATAGGAAATAGTTGTGTACCGTTTGCATGCCGGCCACTCCTCCTATATCCACTCATATCATTTAAAGAAGAAGAAGCTCCATGGAGCATTCCTGTGATGTACCACTTGCAATGAAATATATGTTCTTATGGCGTGTGTTTGGACTGCAATAGTGTCAGACATGAAGACTTTACAATTACGGCATACTCTATGAAAATTTGGTGTAGAGATAACCTGCCTGACATGAATGTATAGTTTATGAAAAAGATAAACATTGTTCATCTAGTTTAAGATCTAATCATTAAGAAACATTGCAAAGAAATTCCAGCTTGTTTTTCGAAAATGTGTATTAATGAAATGTAAGCAATGTTTTTGTTTGTGTGTGTTGTTTTTTGTTTTTGTTTTAAATCTGTTTACAGATTCGAGGAGGTGACAGCCCTGATATGGCTCTTTGCGGTTGGCTGGGCTATAAACAACATGAGTTGAATTGTACTGTGACATATGAAGTCTCCAGGCAATAGAAAGAAATCAAAGCATTTTTTTTTGTGAACTTCCGTAACTGTCTTATGTAAACAGACAGTTGCTCCGTAAAAGTGTTCAAGATGATAAAGGGTGAACACATGCATGTATGACTTGTGAATCTGTATTAGATTCACATTCCTGGAAAGCTTTTGTTCTTGTGCTGTTGTAGTTATGCGATCCAAACTTGTTCAGAGGGTATTTTGAAGTAGTAAAACATGAAATGTACATACCTGTACATGCATGAATTGGGAGCCCTCATTGTGATTGGTAGGACTTGTTGATATCGTCATTACTAACCAGTCATGCCATTTCTCTGCCCTGTTATGCTTTCCTTCTTTTTGATGCAACAAATCCTGAAAAAGTCTTTACGAAACTGTTTACGTACAAAGAAAATTTTTGAAAAGAGGGGGGATAGAAGATATATATATGGGGAAAAGAAAGATGGAAGTTCTATGAGGGCGTTCGGGAACAATAACATTCCTCAGTTGGAACAAAGGGTCAGTGAACAGAGTTGAGTTTGCTGCGGACTCAGTTGGGAAGACTGGGACCACACAGTCGAGTTTCATCCACTTAATGGATGCGTTTTCTGAGAGTGTTGCTCAAATTTCCTGACCAACACTGCAGGTGTCTGTATCTCTCGGGCCTGGTTGACGCGGGATATATTATGAAAGGAAGCGTAGAGTACAGCCCTGTCATGTAGTCTCAGACCGAAATGGAAATCCGTAGCATCATCTTCATCATCCTTATTCTCATCGATCAGCATTAAAAAAAAAAAAAAAAAAATGTCCCAAGTTCTGTGGCCCTTCATGCCCTGCTCTCATGGTGACCTTAGTTTCGATGTCCTCTCCACGTCTGTGGCCTTGGTTTGGTTCCGTCGGGGTCACCGGTATCGGCGAGTCCATGGGGGCTGTCGTTTGACGGACGTGGTGGCGCCCTCCGGAGGGAGAGCTCACTCACGCCGGCTCCGCGACTAAGCAATTATTGTCGTCAGTAGGGGCTTAGTAGGTGGTGTCCTGCGTATGTTAGATCAGAACAGGCGCCACTGAACACCACCGAAGTGACTCGGCAGCAGTGCAGTGTGTCTCCTCCGGTGGGTTGCCTCTTGACGACTTGACATTGACTCCGCCCCGTGGATTGTCGGTGCCGGGGCTGCGGCGGGGCCTGACCGGGCTGTGGCTGTGGTCTCCCTTCTCCCTCATGTATAGTCTTCTTTCATGTGGTAAGTTGTGGTCTGGGTTTTAAGCCTCGGTCCCTGCTGGCAGTGTCTCCTTAGATTTGATTTCTTCAAGCAGTTAGCATGCCTTGTTCATACCATTACTACTATTTGAAAAAAAGGGAAAATTAATATCATTATTACTATTGTTATTATTTTTTTTTTTTATCATATAAAGCAGTATTGCATAGTGACTGTCCTCTTTTTATTTCTTTGTACCTCCAGGATTTTACAGGCAAATGTCAATAGTGTTCACATGTTTTGCATTTGGACAGTATTGCTTGTATACATGTGGGCTGCTCAACTAGTTTGGATGATGGTTTTGTGAAGTTTCAATTTATCAAGATATTATTTTATTTTGATGATGAGGTCTCATTTTTGTTGGCTTTTTTTCCCTCCCCTAATGGAAAAAATACTATTACTTCTTGTGGACCTGAAACTGTAAAATACAGCATGATAATGAGTAAATTCCATGACCTTTGGCGAATAAGAAATCTTTTGTTTTTTTACTCAATTTATGCTGAGTGATGTGACGTTAAAGGTCACTGTGTCAGTGGTGTACACTGAGCAAAAGAACTTAGGATTCCTATGATCTTCAAGTGAAGCCATGGTGTGAATCATGTGACCTTGAGAGCACTGCGTTAAGCAGTTCTCTGAATGATGTGTGATCTGTAAAGGCGCTGTGCGGGCTACAGTGTGTGTGTACTGTGCAACAAAACTTGTGATTCTTCATCTCAGGACGGGGCAAGGCTGGCAGGGCTTGCACCATGATGTTGGACTTTCAGGACACCATGTTGTGTTGACACTTTCACATTGTGTGTGTGTGTGTGTGTGTGTGGGGGGGGGGGGGGGGGGGGGGGGGGGGGGGGGCAAGGGTTCAACATGAAATGGCATATTTCTCATGTATGGTCAAGGAGGAGTGAACAAACTTTATTGACTTTTATACTGTCGCAGTGTCTTTTTTGTTGTGAACAATTTTGCTAGGTATTCATTGAACAGAAGGTTGTTTTTTTTCTGACTTTTTTCCTGTAATTATATGCTTGTTTAAAATAATGTTCTGTACAAATGCTCTGTTGTTTTCAGTGTCTTTCTGTGTTGTCATTTCTGTGTTTTGTGTTGTTTTTTTAATATACATGTGTGTTACTATGGAGTGTTTTGAAACTTATGGAAGCAGTGGAGAATTGTATTGATTCTACAATGTAACTTAATCAGAGTAAACTAAACTGGTCTGGGCTGATTCCAAATGGTCATCTGCTTTGGTCAGCTTTCACATCATGCTTAAGGCAAGAATTCTTGGATTCTGGAGTGTGTGTGTGTGTGTGTGTGTGTGTGTGTGTGTGTGTGCGTGTGTGTGTGTAGTAGTAGTAGTAGTAGTAGTAGTAGTCGTTGTTGTAGAAGTAGGCTAGTAGATGAAATAATAGCAATAGTTATTGCTATCAGTTTTTATATTGTTTTGTGGTTATTACTATTAACTATCAAGCACCTCAGCATGTAGACTAATAGACGACTTAAAATTAACGACTCCAGGCCTTTGCAATTAACTTTATTGTACCTGTAAAGATTTGGTTTTCCGGAACACTGTCCTCTGGTTATCTGTATTAGATTCACATCCCTGGAACACTTTTGTTCTTGTACTAGATCCATGTCCGAATTAACATTCCCTCCCATTTAAAGATGTCTGTGTCTGGAATGTTTTTCCTCTTTGCACCAAATTCACACCCCAGTTTACACTCCCTTTGAAAAGAAGTTTTTGTCTGGAGCACTTTACTATTGTACCAAATTCACACCCCAGTTTACACTCCCTTCCTTTGGAAAGAAGTTTTTTGTCTGGAGCACTTTACTATTGTACCAAATTCACACGCCAGTTTACACTGCCTTCTTTTGAAAAGAAGTTTTTGTCTGGAGCACTTTTCTCTTGTACCAAATTCATACCCAGTTAACATTCTTTCCATTTTTTAAAAGATTTGATTTTTTTTTTTTTTTTTTTTTTTTTGGATACACTTCCTTTTTTGTACCAAGTTCAAATCCCAGTGAACAGTCTGTTCCCCTTTTTTGTGTTTTAAAGAATTTTTCAACAACACTTTAATCTTTGACTTTTCTAGATTCACATCCAGTTCCCGCCCATGTAAAGACCAGTTTAAGGATTACTGAAGGACTTGGTAGGGATTGATTGTACTGTGTGAGCAAGGTTTTACATGGGGTACAGTTCAAAGCAGTGAAAGGACATTTAAAAAAGTAAACAAGAAAGATAAAGGGTATGCTCTTTGTGTGACATGTACAACCCAGACTTACTGCAAAGGTGGGTTTCCGTCTGAGATGGACTAACTCTGTCCCATGACAAATGAAACCACGCAGATCATGGCCTTGATCTGATGTGGAGCAGAATGAGTGAAGAGTGCTTTCCCTTGGACCATTTGCCGTGTCCAGGTGTGTGCTTCTTCATCAGACAGGAATTTTGCATCTGTTTTTGACGTACTTTTTTTTCTTTCCGTGATTTGGCAGATGATTATAGAACCAGTCTTATGATTTTTCATCTTGTACTTTATGCTTTTCATTGAAGAATTAGGCTACATAGCATGAATTTTCTGTCAGGTTCACTGTGTACATTAACAGTCTATAACTCACTGAGAATATAAATCTGAGTATTAGTGTTTTTGCTCTTTTTTTGTGTGCGTGTGCATGCTTACTTACAAATTATTGTATGTATTCTTTCATCCATTTCCATTGTATCGCTCTTGTCAAATCCAGACGGGAAGGAAACTAGATAATATCTGTTCATTTACTCAAAAATCTCACACCTGTTTCAAACAAATATTATAGTAACCGTGTTGTGAGAGAGTGAATAATGATTCTGTGTTTGATAGTGATAAAATAAACGGTCAGAGGTGTATGATTTTACAACAGTAAGTGTGTTAGCTTAATTTTACTAGTGTCCCTTCTTTCAGGCTTGTAATATGATAAGTTGTGATGGCTAATTGTAATTCAGCTTGCCTTCACTGGAACCATCTTAGCAAATCTGAGTCCAAGTTTAGAAAGAAAAGGGCTTAGTTACCACCACAGATACAGTCAAACAGATTACAAGACAAAACACAATGTATTTCAACCTCTTGGGTCTTCTTCAGGCCAAAAACAAACAACAATTAGGACAGTGAAAACAAAGATTGAGAAACCACTTATCTTCTCATATTCGGTGCAGCCATGTGCCTAACTTCAAGTTCTTGCCACATGGGCTTCTTCAGGAATGATTCCCGAAGAGCGAAAGGTCCTAACCTTTATATGCATAGTTTCATATATATGTCTATCCATATATCTACATTTATGTATTATAAATCTGTCTGTCAATCTCTGTATCTACCTAATGCTGATCAGTTAGACATGGCCTTAAGTGAAAGTGTATTGTCGCATTAATAAGGAATGTTTGAAAGAACAAAACAAAAAAAAAAAAAAAAACCCAAAAAAAACTAGCTTCAAGTAGTGGGCTGAATCTGACCTGATTCTGCCTTTACAAATACAACAGAGTTTTGTCTGGTGAATTTAAAAAAAAAACTAATCTTTTTCCATGACAAACAAAACAATTCAGAGATTTACCAGTCACAGATGGTTCCCATTTCTGATGCATGCCTAGCTTGATGTTTGCAGATTTAGTGGGGAGATGGAAATAAAGGGGATACAAGTGTCTAGCTTGATGTTTACAGATGTAGTGGGGAGATGGAAATAAAGGGGGGATACAAGTGTCTAGCTTGATGTTTGCAGATGTAGTGGGGAGATGGAAATAAAGGGGATACAAGTGTCTAGCTTGATGTTTGCAGATGTAGTGGGGAGATGGAAATAAAGGGGATACAAGTGTCTAGCTTGATGTTTGCAGATGTAGTGGGGAGATGAAAATAAAGGGGATACAAGTGTCTAGCTTGATGTTTGCAGATGTAGTGGGGAGATGAAAATAAGGGGATACAAGTGTCTAGCTTGATGTTTGCATGTAGTGGGGAGATGGAAATAAAGGGGATACAAGTGTCAGCTGCATGTGTACGCATTTCTGTCATTTATTTATTTATTATTAATTCATTTAACATATTCTTTTTGTTTCTGTGTCTTTTCAGACTGTTGTGCACATATTTGTCTTTTCTGTCTTGAAGGGGGAAAGAAAGAAAATCTGTCCTGATAAACTATAGATTTGAATTATGGCATCACGAATTTTTTTTTTTTAATGTTTTCAAATGTTTATACTCAATTCTGTTTTAATGATTGCATGGGTTGTTAGTTATTGAAGACAGATGAAATCTCTGGCAAGATGCCACTAGATGTGAACCAGGTGACAGGCTTGTTGGAGATTAGCCAAGATTGGGATTGGACTTTTCAAGTGGATTTTCAAAGATTCCAGATGATGACAAGAAGAGTAATGACAGCAGGGTGTGTGTCAAACAGGGAGATTTTATGCGAATGTTATTGAAGTAGTCCACTGAGTGCAAAGTTCAACACCGGCCATGTTTGAAGGAGAAAGCTTTGGATGGTGTGTAAAAGCTGTAGGGAAGGGATTTGACATCGGCCATGATTGAACAGTAAAGGGGCATGTGATTGTGCGACGGGAGTCTGTGATAGTCTAGGGGGGGTGACTGCAGCCGTGATTGAAGAACAAAGAAGGGTATGATTGTGATAAAAGTCTGTGATAGTGTAGGAACTGACATCATCTGTGATTGAACTGCAAAGGAGGGTATGACTGTGTGAAAGGAGCGTGTGATAGTGTAGGGGATGACATCAGTCATGACTGAACAACAAAAAAAAGCATGTGATCGTGCGACAGGAGTCACTGGTCAGTCATGACTGAACAACAAAAAAAAGCATGTGATCGTGCGACAGGAGTCACTGGTCAGTCATGACTGAACAACAAAAAAAAAGTGATCGTGCGACAGGAGTCACTGGTCAGTCATGACTGAACAACAAAGGGACTAATGATCATGTGACAGGAGTCAGGGATTGTGTGGGAATCAACATCAATCATGACTGAAACAACAAAGGGACATATCATGATTGTGTGACAGGAATCAGTCATAATGTAGCAATCAACATCAGTCATGACTGAAACAACAGTGGGACATATTATGATTGTGTGACAGGAATCGGTGATAATGTAGCAATCAACATCAATCATGACTGAACAACAGTGGGACATATTATGATTGTGTGACAGGAATCGTGATAATGTAGGTGATGGGACATATTATGTAGGAATCAACATAGGAATCAACATCAGTCATGACTGAACAACAAAAGGACATATGATTGATGTGACAGGAATCGGTGATAATGTAGGAATCAACACTAACCATGATTGAACAACAAAGGGAGGTATAATTTGTGGCAGGAGTTACTGATGATGTAGGAATCAACATCAAACATGATTGAACAACAAGGGGCATATGAATGTGTGACACAGGGTCGGTGATAATGTAGGAATTAACATCAGCCCTGATTGAATAACTTCTCTTCTTCTTCTTCTTCTGTGTACGCAGACTGATACTCCTGCGGACACTCCCTATGGACAGGCAAGTATTAATCCCATCTACCTAACAAAGGAGTGGAGTTTTTGTGTGTATGACATTTTTTTTTTTTTTATCTGGCCATTAACGCAACCATACACCATCTTCGGGGGGAAGATTGAACAACAAAGTGGCATATGATTGCATGACTCATTGCATGTGTAGGACATCAGCCATGATGAACAACAAAGGGTATGATTAGGTCAGGGGTCAGTGGTAACATAGGAATTAACATCAGCCATGACTGAACAACAAAGGGACATATCACTAGTGGCAGGGGATGGTAACATAGGAATTAACATCAGCCATGACTGAACAACAAAGGGACATATGATTAGTGGCAGGGGTCAATGGTAACATAGGAATTGACAGCCATGACTGAACAACAAAGGGACATATCATTAGTGGCAGGGGTCAATGGTAACATAGGAATTGACATCAGCCAATGACTGAACAAAAAGGGACATATCATTAGTGGCAGGGGTCAATGGTAACATAGGAATTAATCTCAGCCATGACTGAACAACAAAGGGACATATCATTAGTGGCAGGGGGGTCAATAGGGTGACTGAACAACAAAGGACATATCACTAGTCAGGGGTCATGGTAACATAGGAAAAAATCAACTGAACAACAAAACATGATGATTAGTGGCAGGGGTCAGTGGTAAAATAGGTCAGCCATGACTGAACAACAAAGGGACATATGATTAGTGGCAGGGGTCAATGGTAACATAGGAATTGACATCAGCCATGACTGAACAACAAAGGGGAATCATTAGTGGCAGGGGTCAATGGTAACATGAATTGACATCAGCCAGACTGAACAACAAAGGCACATATGATTAGTGGCAGGGGTCAATGGTAACATAGGAATTGACATCAGCCAAGATGAACAACAAAGGGAAGTATGAGCGTGTGTGAAGAGTCGGTGATGATATAGGGGGTGACTTCAGCCATGACTGAACAAGAAAGGGGGGTGGGTCTGGGGGGGGGGGGGGGGGGGGGGGGGGGGGGGGGGGGGGGGCTGACCTCACCCCAGAGTCATCCAAAGGTGCATGGAGCTCAAAAACACTAGTCTTAAAGTGCAAGTTTGAACACAGAAAAGTGCGACGACGAATGCCTTGAAAAGAAGGCAAGTGTATTGTGTCAAAAAGGGCAAGCATGATTTTTAAGTGCAGATGTGTTCCACGCGTAAATCACATCATTCGTGAAGTTTTCTTTTTTCATACCACCTTTCATACAAAGGCAATATTAAAACTGATTTTATTGAAACCTAATGATATTGTATGTTTCCTGGTCATGATGAAGCACTCTTTACATTTTCTGCGGCAAAATTGTCCTTATGTGCTTGAAAGAACATGTGTACAGGAAGAGAGGAGGGAGGTCCAGTGTGAAAGTGAATCTTTTTGCCAACACAGTGCATGAAATTCTGCATGTCTGCATATATTAACTCTTGAGTGAATCCATATACATATGCACAGCCTGAGTTTTGACAAGTCGGGGGGCTGGGGGGGGGGGGGGGGGGGGGTGTAAGAAGCAGAAACCATGAACATTGCTCTTGTAGACAGCAAAATTCCTGCTTTTAGACAGGTTCAGATTTGGGTTATATGAAAATGCGCTTATCTGAAAGTTGGCAATTCTGTTATGCACCCCTTCAGCCATGATAGAAGTGATGGTTGTGCGACAGGTGTCTGTAGTTAGACTCTCACCTTCTGTGAGATGACCTGTTTTTTTCCCCCCACCCACCCACCCCCTTACAGAGCACACCTCACAAACCTCCCCATGTCTCCTGTGGGAACTGCTGTCTTGGCAGACAGTGCTTTACAATGGAGAGGGTTCACACACTCCTGGTGATTTGAAGTCCTCGTTTCCAGGCCCTGAATAAAACATTTTGTCCAAAACGTCCATGAAATCTGTTGTTGTCACAGATTTATTTTCTTCTGAGCATTTAGAAGACAATCGAAGGTATGGAGAACCAGATCCTTTTTGGCAATTCAGAAAGATGTCCGTCATCAGTGTCGGTTGCTGATGACCTTTCTGTATCAAATGCATGACATTTTTCAACTGTTTTATGTTGCGTTGTATATTATTGATCTCTGTGTTAACATCCGGTCTTCTCTAAAATAAACTCGTTTGAAAAGCCCTGAAAAAGACATTTTTTTTTTTTTTTTCATTTGAAAGAACTGTATGACACGTGATTATTTGTGAATGGTTGGTTTCCTAGAAAAGTGTGTTAGCTTCTAAAATGGTAACTGAGCATCTCAATTGGTGACTGTAATTCTCAAATGGTGACTATGCTTGTTTGGAATGGCATCATTTCTTGGAATGGCATCATTTCTTCGAATGTGATAGTGTGTTTTCTGGAAGGTAATGGTGATTCTGAAAAGGTGACTGTAATATGTGAAGTGGAATTGTAGATTGGTCTGTGCTGTTTTGAAGCTGACAGTGATTCAAACGTGGTGAGTGTTTGCTGTTGAAAAAGTCTTCGTACATTTCTGACAGTGATAACATTTCTAAACGTTGACAATTGAGTACGGTGTCTCTGACAATACCAAGACATAACAGACAAAGGAAAATTACAACTGAAGTATAGGAATGCATCTTGTTGCTGTCATTTTCTGCCGATAAATTAATAAATAAAGAGTAATTGCGTGGGTTGTGTGATGAACTGGAGCAACACACGTATACCATTATGAGAATCATTACAACTCAGCAGCAGCAGCAGCAACAAGCAACAATAACAACAACAACAACAGCGCACACACTTACACACACACACACATACACGCACATTCACTCACGCACGTGTGCGCACACACACACCTTACAAAAGGATGAGTTGTCTACTTGAATTGCATGCGATGTGCGTCAACTTATTAGGAGAGCCAATGCAAACAGTGCTAGGATGTCGTTAAGAGTAGACAGCATAGCACAATCTTTGATTCAGTGAATTCACTCACTCTCTCAGTGACAAGCAAACTAGGTTCTGTCCATCTAGGTGGTGGATACTCCTTTCATTTATAAGTGTCCACCTTCAACCAGCTGAAGATTCTGACACTACAAGAGGGGTTTCTGGATTCAACACTTAGTTGAAATGCTGCCTGATCATCAGCTTACAGTGGGGTGGGATAGGAAAAAGGGGTCTGGGGCCACCACAATTTTTCAGGGAGGAGGTTATATCCAGGATTTGAAGCCCTCCAGCGAGGCTGATGTTACTGCCTCAGCTGGAAGGTCGTTCCATTCTGTCCCAGACCGCGGAAAGAAACTGTTTTTTTCTCTAGTTCCTGCAGTAGGATTCTGTTTGGTACTGCAGCTCATGGGAGTTTCTGGTGTTTTACTGGCGGAGGTAATGCAGAGGGCTGTATGCAAAGTCGATCTTGATGTCGCCGTGTGGAACTTGCTGAAGGTGGCTAACCTGATTGCTGACGTCGCTGTTCTAAAGGAGCCCAGTGCAGCTGATTGTACATGACACATACGCTGGACATCTGGCAGTAGCGATTGACAACCCAGTGCGCCGCCGACCTTTTACGTGCGATCTTGTCACCTTCTTGATGGGGAACCCACACCTGGCAGGCGTGCTCCAGGGTCGGACGCACAAGGGCTGTGTAGGCTTTCTCTTTGGTTTTAATTGAGCCTGCCTTCAGGTTTCTCTCCACAAAGTCGAGGGTCTCAGAAGCTTTGTTGACAATGTTGTTGAAGTGGGGTTCCCATTTCAGGTCCGTGGACAGGGTGACCCCGAGGTACTTTCCTCCTTGGTGAGCTTGAGCTTTTGGCCATGCAGATGGTATGTGGCCTTGTGTCATGTGCCGAAGTGGAGAGTGTGACAATTGTCCGGATGGAAGGACATGAGCCAAGTTTGTTCCCGGTCAGCAAGATGCGATAAGATGACGTGCAATGAAAGGGAGGCGGTCGGGAATGGGGTGTGAGGGAGGAAGCAAAGTGGAGGGAAGGCAACCTGTAGATGCCTACCCACTGTTGTGGCCGAGGCAACGTTGAAAGCAAGGTGGCCTTTCGTCACATTTTACAATTAACGTTCTGGTAAGTTTTGTTCTGCTGCTGCTTGTAATTGCTGAGAAAATGTCCATGTTGAAGCTTAGCTCGCGCACCCCCCCCCCCCCCCCCCCCCGCGCGCGCGCGCGCACACACACACACACACACACACACACACACACACACACAAGAGCATGTATACATGCATAGCGCAAGTGCGAGATCACAAGAACAGTATTTAAAACTTTACATTTTTTACGTATGAGCAGAGCACTCGCACGCATTCCATCAATAACATACAGAGGCTGTGAATATTTAATTTGTTGTTTAATTCATGTGATGAAGGGATGACATGCCCTCTTGGTTCTAAATAATCTGGAAGTAACCACCTGCACGAATACCTGTAACATGATGACAGGTAGCATCACTGATAACCGAGTACGGTTACACATTCTCCTCAATACAACACACTTTCTGCGCAAAACATCTCTCCTATGTCAACACGTGCGTGAACAATGTGTGTTGCGTTGGTTTTATGCCAGTTTGATGTTGATGTGAACTAGAGCAGATTCTTAAGCTGACATCACCCACAATACAGTGAGCTCAACTGAATGGATACTGTATTTCCATTAACCCCTTCCCGTTTACCCACGCCCTCTTAAGTCAACTAAATCAACACGCATCCCAGAGTAATACTCCTACTTAATGTTGATTTATATGGAAGCAAGTAATAGTGATTTTCATAGATCTATGCATCCACGAGCATTCATTAGCAGCATTATGCATTCACCAGAAACTCCGTTCTCAAAAGCTGACGACGGTAGTGTATGTTTTGTTGATGGAGTATCGCTGCGTAGCCTTCCTCATAAAATGGGAAGGTAGTAGGAGAAAGTGCTGTCTCTGTCCCATGTACTTCGTAAAGACAACACATGACACGTGAATTTGTGCTAGGGGGAAATGGCTGATATGCCACTGTCCTGCACACGTATACAATGGCTTTGGAAGAGGGTGAAATCTACTTGAAATAGCCTCTATAAACCAGCAACGATCACAGTAAGATGAAGGCAGTCCTTTACACTTATGGGATTATTTTGTCTTTGCAAGTCATTTCCTGTATCCTTTGTACCTTAGCCTTTAATGCTTTTTGTTACAGTTTACACTTTATATCTAAACTAAAAAGAAAAAAAAAAGGGGTGTGGGGGGGGGGGGGGGGGGGGGGGGGGGGGGTGGAAGAAAGAAACTGAGACAAACACTGAAAAGAACTTGGCTTCTACGCAAGTTTTCGTACTGGAAGGTAGCTATACAAATATTCTCTTTCCAAGCCGAGCAGCAATTACATAAAATTGACAAGCTTAAAAGCATAGGCCAAGAATTCAATTCATTGATTTACTTGTCAGCTTTCAGTGCAGGGGGGACGTAAGATGTACACGATTCAGATCAGCCGCAGACTTGGCAGCTATCACTGAGGCAAGAAGTGAAGATACACACTACATGAATCAGCCTTTACACCTGACAGCTTTCAGCGGAGGATGAAGACCAATATACACTATTTGGCTGATCCAAACGTCCAATCTGTATTAAAACAACGTAGCAGAAAATTCTTTTTAGAAAGTGTACGTTTAAGTTTTCTTATAATCGAAACATCCTGCGACACAAAATACACGTTATGGTTTACATTATTTCATGACGGAATTTGTTTCCAATTGATAAACATCAAAATTTGTCGGTAGATTTTCTTTCCCCTTTATTTCCCAAGAGTGAACGAGAGTGACAAAGAAGACAAAATAAAACAGGTGTAAACAGGGGATCTATGTAAAAAAAAAAAAAAAAAAAAAAATCCATGAAAACGAAAAAGGCAGAAACGAAGTGTAGCTGAGTGTTCCGGTATGCAGGCATAGTTACTGAACATCAACCCACTTTAAGAAGGCAACGCTTATGAAATGAACGTTTATGGGCGGGACATCAGCTTAGTCCTACCGAAGATTAACTTAATTAAGGAAAAGA
Organism: Conus betulinus; assembly: GCA_016801955.1. Lineage (NCBI taxonomy): Eukaryota > Metazoa > Mollusca > Gastropoda > Neogastropoda > Conidae > Conus > Conus betulinus. The sequence continues at coordinate 316,880 of JADBJO010002054.1, forward strand.
GAGCTTGATGTAGCTTTTGCATTGTTCACGTTATTGGCAGATCTTGACTCTATATGGTGAGGTGACAGGGCGTTGCACGAAGCTCTGCAACAAGAAGACACGATGTAAACATACTAACCACACATAGCAACAGTTTGCGACCAGACCTAAAGAAAATTGATATAAGAGGGCTGTTAAGCAGAAACCAAGAGAGCAGCCGGAATCCGCAGAAAATGGAAGACAGTGTCAGTTGTGTTAGCACTAGAGAGGCGATGATTTTCTGGCGATGAATATCCTGTTTATCAATGGATCAGCTGGTTTATTTTTAAGTATATGTTAATGATACGCTACACTACGTGTCCCACAATCGGCAGAAGTAACTAGATCAAAGGATTTTTTTCTGTAATATTTCGAGAAGGATTTCATACAGGTAAGAGGTTGAATCAAATGATTTCTGCTGTATCTCATTGTGTCTGCTGGATAATTCTGATGTCCTAGAAGAAATGCTGGACAGACCTGCGATTTGAATTTAGTCTCTAAATATTCACACAAATGCTGCTTCTCCAAACGGCGCCATCTCATTTCAAAGAAATTACTGGGGTTTTTTTTGCTGTCAATGGAGCCAGAAGAAGGGCTGCACAAAACCTGCTTTGGCCTGTTGACCGCAGACCACCAAAGTGCCACGGTGACGTGGTCATGCAGTCTCAGCTGCGACCTGTGTTGGCTACAGAGCAGTCTAGTACCCCAGTGACATGGTTGCAACAATTTGAACTGTTTGAACAGCCACATTTGTTCACCACAGAACGACGCAGTGTCCCAGCGACATGGTCGCCACCCTTTGAACAGCCCCGTGAGTTCACCACAGACTAGCAAAGTGCCCGGTCTATTTGATCAGTCATGTGAGCTCACCACAGACTAGCAAAGTGCCCCGGTCTATTTGATCAGTCACGTGAGTTCACCACAGACTAGCAAAGTGCCCCGGTCTATTTGATCAGCCACGTGAGTTCACCACAGACTAGCAAAGTGCCCCGGTCTATTTGATCAGCCACGTGAGTTCACCACAGACTAGCAAAGTGCCCCGGTCTATTTGATCAGCCACGTGAGTTCACCACAGACTAGCAAAGTGCCCCCCGGTCTATTTGATCAGTCACGTGAGTTCACCACAGACTAGCAAAGTGCCCTGGTGAAGTGGTCACAGCTGCTTGATCAGCCACGTGTGTAGATCACAGGACAGTGCACTACCCAGTGAAGTGGTCGCAGCAGTCTGAACAACTGTGGAAATTACCATTAGCAACTGTAACAGGTGTCATGCACGACCTGTTTCTGCGCTCAAGAAGATCAGCTAATCTCTGCTGGCTCTGATGAAACCAGCTGATGGGGGTTGTGGTCAAGCTACCACTGTAAACCAGCTGATGGGGGTTGTGGCCAAACTGCTACTATAAACCAGCTGATGGAGGTTGTGGCCAAACTACTACTGTAAACCAGCTGATGGGGGTTGTGGCCAAAATACCTCTGATGAAACCAATTTATGGGGGTTGTGGCCAAACTACCACTGTAAACCAGCTGATGGGGGTTGTGGCCAAACTACCACTGTAAACCAGCTAATGGGGGTTGTGGCCAAACTACCACTGTAAACCAGCTAATGGGGGTTGTGGCCAAACTACTACTGTAAACCAGCTGATGGGGGTTGTGGCCAAACTACTACTGTAAACCAGCTGATGGGGGTTGTGGCCAAACTACCACTGTAAACCAGCTAATGGGGGTTGTGGCCAAACTACTACTGTAAACCAGCTGATGGGGGTTGTGCCCAAACTACCTCTGATGAAACCAGCTAATGGGGGTTGTGGCCAGCAAAATCCCTATCCAGGACCCAACCGATAGGGAAAATGCTAACCAAATACCTCCTGACGACCCAACTGATGGGGAGTTCGGCCAATTAAATCCCACTAATGACACAACTGACGGAGCGTGTGGCCACCAAATCCTCCTGATGACCAGCTATCGGGGAGTGTGGCTAACCAAATCCCTCCTGATGACCAGCTATTGGGGAGTGTGGCTAACCAAATCCCTCCTGATGACCAGCTATCGGGGAGTGTGGCTAACCAAATCCCTCCTGATGATCCCAGTGAGGGGCAGTGTGGCCAACAAATTCCCATCTATGACCAACCCCACAGCGCGTGTGATAAACCAAACCCCTGCTGACATCCCAGGTGATGGGGAGTGTGTTGAGATAAATCCCTACTGACAACCCAGCTGGTGGCAAGTGCAGAACAACCAAATCCCTGCTGAAGAGCCAACTGACGGGGAAGGCGGTCTACCAAACTCACACTGATCAGCCAAGGTATGTTTGCTGGAAGTAGATACAGAAGACTGCTTCTCTTTTGAACACAACAGAACGTCTTGCACTTTCATAGAACAGAGGGGTTCATTATATGTAGAAACACGGCTGTCCCTCTCAGCTGCTTGTTGTTGACTGTAAATGTTGCAATGTGTGTTATCACAGACAACGATCCACTGAAGCATCTCCCTATGGTCCACTATGTTTTGTTGAACATACTGTCGTGTTCTGCCTCTTATGAAACCATGAGTCTGACTGCAGCACATGTATGAACTGAGTGTGCGTTGGTTTGACTGTGAAGTCTATATATATGTATACATTAAGAAGTTCATCAAGAACGTCGGCTGGGCGATACGGGTACTCAACTATTGAGAATGATGGATCGGTGGAAATATCCACTTCCTCTTAATGCATAAGGAATGGCAATCAGCATGCAGCGGATCAGAGTGCTTCCTGTTTATTCCCATCCTTTCTGTCTTATTCTGTCTGTATGAAACTGACAAAGGTCATGACAGAGGTTAAGTATTCGCGCTCTATCCTCGCAAGCATATCTGTTTCAAGCTGTCTAATTCTACTCGCCTATTGGCAGCCATGAACGCATCATATTACAGTGTTAAATATTATCTTTCAGGCATTCCTATATTCTGTCGAGCAATTCCAATTACTGTACCTTCAGTTAGTTGTATGCTAACAAACAGTCATTATATCATACAATTCTGCTGTAATGAACAGATTAACGAATACATGATTTATGTTATGTATCAGTGTCAACTGCTACACAAAGAGTTTTGATTGGTTTCATCCAGTTGAACAATTATCGTGTATCCAATGCCTGTCTTGCCGTGCGGCATGTCAGCTATGGAGTTTTTCAACAAGTGGCTTCACAACCTTTGATGAAGATGATGACTGACAAATCATACATTCTCTGTACAACACATGTCGCAAAGCAGTTTGCTGAAATAAGGCAGAGTGAACTTCAGGTTGTCAACAAACAAGAGTGAAGTGTACCGTCATCGTGGCACGAATGACAGGTTTATACAGTTTACATAACACTGAAGTCGATAACAATCATTATAGTCACAAAACCGACACATGAAATCGCAGACTGTGTAAACGATGCACAAGAACAGATAATATAAAGAGACCACATCCAGATCAGGCACCACTATACTTGTCCATACCATGATGATTTATGATGCGTCAAACATGTCTGGAGGGAACCAAGAATCAGATTCTGTGGACAACCTTGACGTGCTTTAAATCCCCATTCACCCTAGGAGACTATCAGGTACTGGTGATTATTTTCAGAGGACGTTTAATCTACATGCTCGAGGGTTTTGGGAATAATTTTGAGAGCTAGAACAACTTTTACATATCAGGAAACATAGGCAAGAACGATGACTGACCTTGTAATTACTTCGTTCGATTTTCAATAGACAGCGCTGTATAAATCAAAGACGCCTGATATTGTGTGAGGGGAAGGACCCAACCCAAACACTCAAAGTAATCTTGATAAGTGGGTTAACGTCACAGAATATGTAACGTGTGAAATCGAGTCACGCGATTTCAAGAATAAAGACTTAGTTCATTAGTTTCAGTTACAGATTTGATTATGAATTTTCCTCATTCTTAATGCAGAATACAGGCCTGTAGGGTGGGATAGTAGGAGGAGAAGGAGCGGGATATTTGAGAACTGGATATGGGGAACAGAGAACGCGTGTGAGTGTGAGGTGTGTGTATGTATGTGTGTGTGTGCGTGGGGGGGGGGGGGGGGATCAGGAGACTCATAAGAGCAACTAGGGTGGAATACTTATCCCTTCATCCAATGTGTTGTGCAGTCTGTCCCCAAATCTGATAGTGTGATTCCCATAAAACTTTGGTAGCTACACATTTGAGGAAAGGCAAACGTGATAAACATGGGGGAAAACTCAAATTACATAGAACAACACAACGACTGGAAAAAGAGGAACAGTAGTGAGCAGTGGACCCCATGTTCTTACAAAAAAGAAAACGACTATCAGTATCACAGTGGTCTTGATGCATGAAGTAGTTTCAGCAGCATGAGAAAAGAAAGTGTCTGGCAGTGCTCCAGCAACATCACGTCACGAACAGCACCAGCCCTCCTCTTTCTCCCGTGACCTGCACGTGCTGACAGTGAACATCGTGTCAACGATTTGACAGATAGCACTTGGCACAACAAAGAATCACCCAGAATGCGATTTAACCAAGCACAGAACACAGGCACATGTCGTGGATAAAATTGTCTGCTGCATCAAGCAGACAGGTCACAGATGGATTATGAATTACTTGTCTTGAAAACAACGCTCTGAATCTACGCAACAATAATATTTAAAAACAAACCAACAAAAACAAGCATTTTCTATAATATTAACAAAAAAGGCGATGACAATCTATTACTGTCTGTCCTCACTTCTGACACGAGCCTCATGATCCATTCGGCTACAAACGACCTGACTTGTTTTTCAAACATCGGCTTCCATTACCTTGTCAGCTTTTAAATCAACGAACACAAGCCCAGACAATGCTATCACTGCTATTCAACTGACCGCTTTGTAAGTACAATTCGTGTAAAAATCTTACTCCTTTTTACGCATATGATCGATCTGTTCAGTTGCACGTGCAACATCCACAAAAACAGTCAATCTGATCCCGTTTCAGGAGTTCTGTGATGAAGTGGGAAGGACAAATCAAGGTGAACACTGCTCACGTTTTGACGGATGACCAAATGAGTTCTTCCCGTTTAAAATAATTACAGTAGCAGAATGAAAGGTGAAGACCGGGCATGCCCTACAAGAGACTGATGAGGTTGTTGTTGTTGTTTTGTGTGTGTGTGTGTGTGTGGGGGGGGGGGTGGGGGGGGGGGGGGTTGCGCTGAGCTGGCTAGACCTCTTCTTCATGTCACACTAGACAAGTCATTGGCACAAGAGCTCGCCATGTACTCGCTTTTGAAACATGACAGCTAGGTGTAAACTATTTAAGCAAGCAAGAACGAAACAGATCTTTTAACCAGTTTTTGGATGAATTAGACTTACTCAACTTTTACAGGTTATAACTTGTACAGTAAACACAATATCCAATCAAAGCAAAGGTGAAGGCCATTTAATTCTCAACCCACCATCTCTTCAGGGTATGTGTTTCTTTTGTTTTGTTGTTCTTTAAACACAGTCATGATCAAGATTAAAACATTGTACTTGCTTTCAGAAGCAGCATGCTATGCTATGCTTTTCTCTTCTCTGGGGTGACAAGGTCAGAAAGCCTCAATATGCATCGAACAAACAACATGGACTGAGCCACTAAAGTGATGGCTGAGTTCAACGTTCAGTGTCCTCGTCATGTGACCAGTTGATCTGCATAGTGCTTTCTTGCGAACTCGCCGGTCAGGAGAAAACAGTGAGACGAGCAAAAGAGCAAACACAAGAACAAAGTCTTGCTTTTACGCTCAAGTTAGAGACTCACTTCGTGCGTGCAAATTAAAGTTTTTACAGTGTCCACAGACCTCTGGAGAGCTTGGGAACGACTGGAAGAGCAGAAGATCACCCAGTTCGGGATAGCATGGCCTTCTGTGACGGCAACAGGAGTGAGGGAGCGTCATGGATGTCTCTGAGGGATGAAATTCTGCTAAAGGCCTTCTCTGACGACAACAGGAGAGAGGGAGCGTCATGGATGTCTCTGAGGGGGGTGAAGTTCTGCTAAAGGCCTTCTGTGACGACAACAGGAGAGAGGGAGCGTCATGGATGTCTCTGGGGGGGTGAAATTCTGCTAAAGGCCTTCTGTGACGACAACAGAAGTGAGAGAGCGTCATGGATGCCTCTGAGGGGTGAGATTCTGCTAAGGGCGTTGTCTCATGATCTGGCGCAGGTTCAGTGCCCTTCAGGTCATCTATGCACACTGACGGACGGCAGCGCAGTATCATGAGCAGATGAACTAACTCTCCGTGCTGAGGGCAGCGGTCCAGATGAGTAGGACAGCAGCAACCGTCCACCCTGTACTGTGCTCATGTAGTTGATTACGATGTTGAGGAGTTAGCGGGATGGGGGTAGCCAGCTCGTCTTCTCCACGTGACCCCCATTGATCACTTCTGGCATACTTTTGGTCGTAGGGTTACCGTCCACCTTCTCTTATCAACTGACAGAGCTGAGTTGGCTTTCTCCTTCAGCAGAAATGGCGGGCCATCCTGTGGGTCGTTCTAGACTCCATGCAGAGTTGCTGCACCGAACGGCGTGCAGCCAATGATGCCCAGTCTTACTGACTGGTCCCTATATTCAGTGTCCTCCTTGGAACTTATTAGCTGGGCGACTGAACAAAAGAACACACTGCTGGTGTCTGATTGACAAAGCACAATGATTTTGCACACACACATTAAACATGATCGGTTGGGCTTCAAATTTCAAAACGAATTCGAGAGTTGACTTGCCTATTGTACTTAATTTTGATGCAGTTTTTATTATGGCAGGCTATTTTGTGGAAATGCTATGTTAGTCTTGTTTTCTGATCTGTATTTATTATCTGTTGATGTGCTAGTCGTCATTATTTAAGAACCCCATAAGCCATTCTGATTGAGCTGCAGATAGACCGTAATGTGTTCAACAGACCATTGAAAAATAGTTCACAACGGTAAATGTGAGCACCATCACTGTTTGTATGTCGCTCTTGCCTTCCTCTTCTCTCTTACAAACTCACATACCTTCACTTTTCTTTCCTTTTGAGATATAGGTCTGGCCACTAAAGAGGTTCAGATGGCAGACAATGAAACTGTCTTAAGTCTTTGGCGAGCATGGTGAAGAAGCTCTCTATGTTGTTAGTTACGATGACAACAACAGCAACAACAACAAAACAACAGCAGCAACAACAACAACAATAAAAATAATAACAATAATAATAATGATAACAATAATGAGGAGAGAGGAGGAGGAGGATGATAGCATCCTCATTATCATATGCCCTTCAGTGTTATCCTCAAACTCTGAAGTGGGTAAATTATCAGCAGAAGTGCTGGTCCAGTGGGTACGATCATTTAGAAAAAGCACCTAGAGGCCCAGGTTTACATAAATTATGGTTGTTAACTGACCCAAGCCCATGCCCTTTAACGCTTCTGAAGTGGTCACCACGCCATACTTTTCACTAGAGACGACACGTAAAGATCCAAATTGAAACCCATTCAACAAGGTTGCTTGTCCAGAGCAAAATGGTATGAAAAGAAAAGGCTTTCTGGGCTTAAGAGAAATACGTCAGACCCACCACCAAAACAAATTTCAGAACGAAGATGCTGCCATCGTTTCCCCATACGCTTTGCTTGGAAAGTCATGTCAGGGTGTCAACAGAACAGAACAGGTGCTATGTAAGAAAGTTGGTACAGTACAATGTAGAACAATAAACAGGACGCAGTAAAAGTAACACAGGACCATGAAAAGAATGTGAAATGCAGACAAATGCGATGCTGATGCTCTGCAAAAGCTGGATTTGATTCCACTCCCAGCCTATCCACCACAGCAACCTGACCGAAGGCGCCGTGTAAGACGAAGACCGAGTTCTGGGAATTCTGCACAGTACATACAACATCACGTCAAAGATCACAGTTTCTGAGCTAGGCACTGTATACAAAACATCATGTGCGCTTTCAGACTCTACACGACGGTTCTGCTGTGCCTTTCAATCTAATCACAGTATATGACCAATACATTATTTGAAACGGATTCTGCATGGCCCTACGGCCGTTGTCGGAATATTTATAAAACGTCAGCAGGTTCTGAAGCAATGAATATCTTCCAAAGATAGTGCATTGCTGCAGCAGATTCAATGTTGGTGTAAATGGTCGAGCGGAAGAGGGACACTGTAGCAGGTTCTCGGATGATCACCCCAGCACAGCAGTGCAATTCTGCGTCAGATCCCGTGGTGATGTACACATATTCCTGAACAGGATGTTAACAACACAGCAGATCTTGGGATGATGTAATTAAAAGACGACTGTAACACCACAACAGATGCTGCAGCGATGTATGTATTCTACAACAGGAGTGTAACACCACAGCAGATCCTGCAGACATGTAAGTATTCCACCAGAGGGTGTAAAACCACAATAGATCCTGTGGCGATGTATGTATTCCACCAGAGGAGGAGTGTAACACCAAAGCAGATCTGCAGCGATGTATGTATTCCACCAGAGGGTGTAACGCCACAGCAGATCCTGTGGCGATGTATGTATTCCACCAGAGGTGTGTAAAACCACAATAGATAATGTGGCGATGTATGTATTCCACCAGAGGAGTGTAACGCCACAACAGATCCTGTGGCGATGTATGTATTCCACCAGAGAAGTGTAACACCGCAACAGGTCCTTTGGTGTTGTAATACAGCAGAGGAGTGCAACACCACGACTAATCATGTGTACATGTAACCTGTAGTGACATGTAACACCACCGCAGACCTTGTGGCAAAGTATATACTCCAGCACACCACAGCAGAGCCTGTGGCGATGTGACCAGTAGAGAAGTATAATACCACAATACATTTTGTGCCGAAGGAAACATTCCAGCAGCGTTCAGCAAGTTTTAAATTTGTCTGGTGTCAAACATCCAGAAGCTGAGATAGAACGCTAGCAGATCGTCAAGACTGTTTTCACTGGCACTGCTTCCCAGCAGATCCTGCGCAGACACAACACATCCACCATCCTAATCTGCTTCAATTCATATTTTCTGATCAGTTGATCTATTCGTCCTTGTATTCACTGACGTGAACAGGCACCATACTGGGCTCACAGATTATAAACAGACCTGTTTTCTTCGTGCGTTTACCACGCTGTTTTTTTTTTTTTCTTCCAAAGTTACCTGTGCACAATACAATACATACTGACCTTGGTGACCATGGCCTTCCATTGACTTCAAAATCAACAGTAATATTTGAGGAATTTACGTTTTGATGAGCTTCCCCTCCATGAGAAAATACTACACTGGGTGAATATGGAAGAATGGACGATAGTCTCAACAACAGCAGACCCAACTCCCTTCTGGTCCGGCAAAACCTGTTCCTGCATGAAAAAAAAGACCTCATCTTCAAAGCTCATGAAGTAGTCCTCAGAATATCTTTACCCTGAAGACTGACTTCCTGCTAGCTTGCGAGCTCCTAAAGACAGGACGTTGAACAAGCCAAGAATGTACGTGAACGGTGGAGCATGGTGTTCTTGAACTGAAGTCATGAGGCACTGTCCAATGCTGGAAGTCGAAGTGGCCAAGTCATGTGAAGAAAGGAGACAGACATGCCGTTAGCTTCAGACTGTCAGGGCGATACGTTGGTCACAGACCGAAGTCTGCGTGAAAGTGGCGGGGCTACAAAAAGCTATGGCCGACCTGAACATGTAGACTCTGTTCATGGGGCACCACCACCATCCTAAGCACTGCCTCTTCAGTCATTTCTTCCTTTTTATGTCTTCAGGCCTAGAAGAATCCTCTTAAGGGATCACATAGCCACCGTAACAATAGAAGTCAACATCCTGCCAGCCTTTGGCTACCATGGAGAATTCATTCACTACCAGGACGGTCAAACGAAGCTATCCTAGGTGGAGTCGTCCCTGAAGTCCAGGTCGTTGCCGTCCGTGGCCCCGTCACCCGGCAGAGAGCCCAGGAGGTCAGCGATGGCGTCGTCCTCGCCCTGAGTCATGAGGTATTTGTGCACCACCTTCTTCCACTCCACCACGTCCTCAATGCGTGTGGCCCCATGCAGCTTGGGCGTGGCCAGAAAGCCCACTGTGAATCACACAGACAGCTGTTAACATCACACACACAAAAGGTGTTGATATGATACACACGCAGTGTTCCACAACACACTGAGAACCTTTGACACGACACATGCAAGCTGTTCACACACACACACACACACACACACACACACACACACACACACACACACACACACACACACGCACACAGACACACACGCGCGCACACACACACACACACACACACACACACACACACACACACACACACACACACACGCACACACACACACACACGCGCACACACACACACACACACACACACACACACACACACACACACACAGAGGTAAAACATTTAATCAACACACATACGTCTTGTAGCTACCATCGGAGTTCCCTCCTCCACTCAAGCCCTCTCCGCCACTTCATCCTTCCCCCCCCCCCCCCCCCCCCCCCCAGTCGATCCCCCTTCCCTAAGAAGCCGGCTGAATGACCCTGTCTGTTCTCCACCCCCTGCCTACCATCGGGGGCGACCTGGGTGTTCCGGCGGACGAAGTGTCGGAGCCAGCCCCCGTGGGAGGAGAGGTCCAGGGAGTGGCTGTCCTGAAAGGAGTCCAGGTCCTCCTCCTGGTTGATGAACTCCTGGGCCTGCGTGCTGCACACCCGACCTGACCAGGGCAAGACACACAGACCACCATCAGCGATCGCTGTCCTAGTTGACCTGCTGTATAGTTTTTTTGTTTTTCTTATTGTCATGGCCCATCGAGCACACAGGACCAACTCAGGGCGACCAAAAAAAAAAAGGTTCACATATTGGAAAAGGCTAAATCAGTCATGCAAAACGGTTCCGTAGTGAAAAAAGAAACGAATGTCAGAAATAATGAAAGATATGATATCTACTGATAACACATGGCGACGAACAAGTTGAGTAACTCTTGCTCAAATGATGAGATAATCACACGCTCATCACTCAAAAAAAAAAAAAGGAAAAAAAAGCTGCTTAAGGCTTGTAGAATGCTATTTAAGGATGTCTCCTTGTTTGTTTTGCGCGCTCTGTGCTGGCATTGCTGCAAGGCGATTTGGTGTGGCGAGCAGCACAGGAGCTATGGGCGAGTAATTACCTCAGCATGAGAGCAGGAGTTGTCCTACTTGTTCGTGATTTACTGTCCCCTGCCTCACTTAACATTTCCTTTCAATCTTTTGGCAGATTCGACTCGGCCGTGCTGAGAACCACAACCGTTCGGCCTGTATCTTGTCACCCAGATTCCCATAGACCCCGTTCTCCGTTGGGCAGTGAACTGCCAGACGTTACCGTGTCCAGGGCACGGCATGTAGAATTCTTTTGTTCTTAAGCATGAAAAAATACACCTTTTTGAAGAATAACAACCACATAAACATGCCATACGGGCAAACAGACAGAGCCTGATGGACAGCTAGTGTCCATCACCAGCATTGTTGTGGTTGTCAGCATCGTCTTCGCCAATGTCGTCAACGTCAGTCCCATCGTTGACAACCACCATCATGGATGTCAACATCATCACGACCGCCAACAACAAGAATGAACTAAACCGACCCACAATGGAAACTAGTGACACTTTTAGAAAAAAAAATCTCAAAGCAAAGGCTATCACCACCGTGAAATAGTTGCGATAGCAGACGCAGCAGCTACAACAAACTTTATCGAATCGGTTGATGTTCCTTCCGACTTTAAGAAAATCAACAAAACACAATCATGAATTTTCCACTACAGGAAAAAAGATCGAAACGTTGGATCAGCAACGACATCCGCACACTGAAAAGGAGTTACTACATTACATCTGAGTATCATGTTCTGTGTATAAGGAATACATGCCTATTAAGTGAATAAAGGTGCATGAAAAACGGGATTTATATGTCACCTCAAGAACAGTCACTAAAAGAACATGGAAACAGTTTCAGTGCGTCATGTCACGGAAACACTTGCGTAAAATGGGATTAAAGGTGCATGAAAACAGGTTCCATATGTCGCACATATGCCTGACGTGTGCTCACAAAAACGTGAAAACAGAATATATGGGTTATTTCCGAAAATAACGTGCCTGAACGCGTGATTAAAGGTACATGAAAACAAGTTCTATATGACTTGGAAAAAACACATGCCTGACGCGTGATTTAACGAACACAGAAATGAGTTCTATGGTCATATAATTGAAATGCAAGCCTGACATGTAACTGAAGGTACAGGGGAGCAAGTTCAATATATCATTACACTGAGAAATGCGTGTCTGAAATGAGATTAAAATTAAAGAAAATCAGAGATAAAGGAACGTCACCTGAATCTGCTCGCCCCTTTTTTTTTCAATTACCCCAATAACAAACAAAACATTATACACACAAAAACACACAAACACGCGCGCGCACCCAACATACATGCGCGCGCACACGCACACACACATGCACCCCCCCCACCTCCTCCCCCTTTTTAGATTACCTCAATAACAAACACACATACATACACACATATACGCGGGCGCACACACGCACATGCACACACATACTCTCTCTCTCTCTCCCATGTCACTTCCTTGATATGATAACTGTAACAGGATTGATTTTTTATACCCCCTTTCCCTCCACCCCACGCCTCCATCCTACCCCCCTCCCTCCCCCTATTTCCTCCCCCCCCCCCCCCCCCCACCCCTCAGATTTCACCCCACCCTCGCCCTCTTCCGCTGATTTCCCCTCTTTGTGTTTCTTCGTCGTTTTCATTATTTTATTATTCAAGTTTCTTTGTTTTGTTATGATGGCTTGATGTAAAAAAAAAAGCAGTTTCTCTGCTTACTCAATGTTCCATCTGGAAATAAAGTTTGGACTTGACATACACATGCACGTGCACACGCACGCGCGCTCACACCCCTGAACCTCCTCCCCCTATTTCCGATTATCCTAATAACAAACAAAACATTACACACACATACACACACATACGCCCGCGCGCAGGCAAACATACATGCGTGCGCATACGCACACGCATACACATACATGCACACATGCGCGCGTGCGCGCAAATACTCCCACCTCCCTACGCACGCACTCACACACACACACACACACACACACACACACACACACACACACACACACACACACACACACACACTAATTAACCCGCAATAAATGGAAAAATCAAAAAACAACAACACACATACAAACAAACACAGAGACAGAGATCGGGAGACAGAGAACCCACCTCTATACTTGAACAAGATACGGATGTAGGTGAAGGCTTGGTGAAGAGGTTGAGCGGAGAGGGCGTAGCCGAGGTCTTGTTCATGTTCCGTATCAACTTGGCCCGCCCGACTTCCACTCCGTGTCCGACTGCTGCTGGATGCGCTGGTAGGTGTCGGACATCATGGCGATCAGCAGGTTGATGAGCACGATCAGCGTCACCATCATGTAGGTCCCGAACACCACCTTCACCAGGTCCGTCACCCAGATCGGGCTCCGGTGAATCGGCGGCAGGGGTGTCCGGCTCCACCAGCCGAACAGCGCGAAGAACAGAAACTCGAAGGTGGTGATAGGGGTAGGGGTGGTGTGCCCCCCACCACCCCTGTTCCGACCTCCAGCTCCTCCTCGGGGTAGACGGGCTGGTAGAGCGCGGAGAGGTGGAGGGTGAAGCCCACCATGAAGATGAGCAGGATGACCAGGAATCGCATGAGGTCCCTCATGAGGTCCCTGATGATGATGGCCCAGGGCCCGAACAGGTGGTGGAAGGACAGGAAGTCCAGAAGCTGCACGAAGCTGAGCAGCAGCGCGGAGGCGAAGAAAGAAATTTCCGAACGTACAGCAGCAGGTACTTGTCGCTCTGATCGTGGTAGGCGAAGGCGATGAGGTGACAGAAGACGCCCAGCGCGGAGATGGCCAGGTTGATGGCCTGGATCCAGCCCAGGCCGGCCCGGTCCCCGGGGTTGGTCAGTTCCGACACCAGCAGCCCGGAAAGCCAGGCCAGCAACAGCCACTCGTTCCAGAACGGGATGAGGCTCCGGACTCGTAGATGTGGTGCACGGGCATAGCCACCATAAAGAAGTAGAGCAACATCAGGTAGATGTGGGACACCAGGTAGGTCATGAACTTGATAATGGGCACCTTGTTCAGGCGGTACCTCGTGGGCAGGGAGATAGCGATCCACAGAATGGGAATCACCAACAATGACAGGAACAGCAGCATGGTCTTCCATATCGACCAGTTCAACCCCCCGATCCACACGTCGGACAGGTACTTCTGCACCGAAGGGTGAGCAACCACCTCCTTCTGCTCGTTCTCGATCAGCACGTCCAGGAACTGGGCGCCCTGGCAGTCCACAGACTTGAGGATCTGCTGGGCGGAGCTGAGGCTGGCCGCGATGGCCGTCAGCTCCGTGGCCATGGCCTCGCAGTGGTCGGCCGCCGCCATGAGGTCCCTCATGCGCTCCTTCTCCTTGTAGGAGAGCAGGCGGAGGGTCTTGGAGAGCTTGGCGGCCGTGTCCGGGGGAGCCGGGGAGAGGAGGATGAACTCCCTGAGACACTTGTTCTGCGTCAGCTTGCCGCACTGCATCAGGTCAAAGACGAACTGCAAGCACAGCAAGGGGTAAAAAGACACGATGAACATAGAGCCAGAGGTAGTCTTTCTTTCTCAGTTTTCACAGTTTTTGTGTTTTTCTTTCTTTCTTTTTCTCATTCTTTCTTTCCGTCCATCCCATTCCCTCTTTCTATTAATTTCGTCCTTCCCTCCTTTTTTTCTTCTTCTTTCTTCACCTGATTTTCCTTTCTTTCACGTGACCATCATTCTCGCTTCAGTCGTGGTTATATCTTTTTTTCTTTCCCTAAAGAATCATCTATCATTTCTCATCTTTTACCATGGGATAAATTGTGACGTCTCTATCATCATCGCCATCATCATCACCATAACATCAACCGGCACTTTCTTGTCACACATCAGGGCCTGTGTACACATTTCTTCGTTAGGAACCAGAGGCGTCCCTGTCATCATCATCATCATCATCATCATCATCATCATCATCATCATTACCACCATCATCATCATCCTTATTATCACAGTACAATCGTTCATTACAATCATCATCAGTTTCGTGCCATCATGAGGGCCAGTGTTCTATGTTTTTTTTCTCCATGAGGTCTCTCAAGATGTCGCTATCATCATCATCATCATCATCATCATCATCATCATCATCATCATCATTATCATCATCATCATCATCATCCATCACCACATCATCATCATTATTATCATCATCATCAGCAGCAGCAGTAGCAGCAGCAGTAGCATCGTCATTCATTATCATCATCATCATCATTTAAGAGCTGTGTGAATGAATGACTTGTGAGTTGATTTTAACGTGGTGACAGCCCTGATATGGCCCTTTATGGTCGGCTTGGCTATAAGCAACATTACCTTACACATCATCATCATCATCATCATCATCATCATCATCATCAATTCCCCGAAGATGGAGTATGGCTGCCATAATGGCGGGGATAAAAAACGGTCATACACACAAAACTCTACTCCCTCTGTTGGGCAGATGGGATTA
>JADBJO010002054.1:342500-347724 GCA_016801955.1 Conus betulinus
GGGGAAAAGATGAATAAACAGGTGCTGGGAGTTTAGTAACAGAAACAACAAGACACTTCCTAACTTTTCTACCTTTTCTCAGCTGTCATTGTCAACTCTTAACCAACCCATTTCTCTCCCCATGCTCACTCAATGTTTTTTTTTCTTCGTTCGTCGTTCTGCTGTTCACCATTTTGATACGAATATTGATAAGAATCGAAACACTTAACTCTCCAAAGTTTTAAGTAATTTGCTCTTTTCATTTTGTAGATTAACTTGTATTTAACAGTTCCTGTTAATTCCATTCATAACTACAATTACCTTTGACCCATTTTGTTCATATGATACTTTGAATTTACTCTTTGATTTCAGTGTATCATTTCCATTCATTTAATGCTGTTAACACTCTGAATTTATTCAGAGCATTATTACTACTTCCGGTGACCGTACAGAGATATACAGTACTGACTTAAATACCAGCGAAGGAGGCTTTTCTTTGTGTGTCTACCTTTCGATGGCATTCACGTGAAAATAAAAGAATTCCCCGACGCAGCAATAGCTAAAACTGTTCCAACTATTCCTGACTACAGAGGTTTCATATGGAATTAAAGTCAGTCTCAATGAGCCACGGGGTCTCCAATAATGTTTATGTGGAATACAAAGAAGTCTTTCATGAAACAACGCTTACTAACTTCAGTAAGACTATTCGTGATAACCAGGTCTTCATTCATCAGCAGGCCTTGCAGCTTACTGGTCTAATGCCACATGCCACACTTTCCATTTTAATGAAAGAAAAGAAAGACCAATTCCTTTACAAATGAAGTTCCACTACCCGTTCTTTAGCCACATGTAACGCCCTTCAATTTTAGGTGAAAGAGTGGTTAAGGATATGTGGACAGATTGCAGATTTCTTTCTCAAAGAAAGTTGCTGGTTCTTTTTGCTCAGTATTGACATGTTCTGAAGCAGAAGGGAAAGTGGAGCATCATTTACTTACAGCTTTGAGCCAGGTTTCAAAGGTACTAGTCGAGAGTAAACTGTTTGACCTGATAACACCACCTCGGCTGTACTTGACAGCCAATTCTATACTTAACCAGCTCCCGCCATAAATATCTTTATTTCTTGTTGCTGAGGCAGTGAACAATAGTTGCACACTTCAGGACATTACCTACACATTTTCTCTTCAATCTTTCCCCATAAATATTCTGCATATGTTTCCCTGATCTTAAGTGGATTTCAAAGAATGGGATAAGGGGCAAAGCAAAAAGGAACGTTGGAGGGAAAGATATCTACAACGAGCTAGAAATCTCTTCTATATGTCCAAACACTTATGCACAAGACAAACAATCAACCTTCTGGGGAATTATCGAAGTAGACTTAAAATGGCACGTTTTGGTATTGACGGAGCTCTGCGTTTGAATGCCAATACTAGAAACAAAGGATTGAGTTTAATCCATTCAACAGATACGTCTGTGAGAGTGTTGCTCAACGTGACCAGTCAATAGTGCAGGCATCTGTGTCTATCGTGTTTTTGGTATATATCATGACTGAAAACGTAGAACACAGCCTAGTCATGAAGCCTCACTGCCACTGCACGTCCATGTCATTTGATAGACGTGACAGCCTCCTCCGAACGGTAGTGCTCACTCACACTGGCTCCGCGACTGACCAATCGTTGTTTTCATATGGGGCACAATGGGTGGTGTCTTAAGTTTGCTGAACGAGAACTGGCACCTTTGAACATCACTGAAATGATTCTTTTCTATATCAGTGCAGAGTCTCCTCTGGTACGTTGCCTCCTGACGATACTGACAGGTTTTGACAGCTCCCTGTACAATGCCGGTTCTGAGTCTACAACAGGTCAGCCGTAGGTCTGAGAATGAGCTGGAATGATCGGTACAGGGGTGAGCCAGGTCAGCCAGGGCAGGGAAAGTGAAAAGCAAAAGAAGACAAAAGTCAGAGCCGTGAACTGTTCCGTCTAGACTGCTGCAATGGCATGCATGGATTCTATCTACTCTAGTGTCCACGCATGCTGAGAAAGAAAAATCTGTCTACGTATGGATTAAAGACTAAACGAATTCAAACGAAAAAGTGACTAGCTAGTTCTGTTTCTACTTGTAACGCACGGGCTTCATACTCACTCGATCCTATTTAACGTGGTGACGGAACAAAATGAAATATTGATGATAATTTTAACATCCATTTTGATTTGCCAGACGTCTTTTCAAAGTTCACAGCAGAGGATAAATCCAAATTCTTATCAAACAGGACTTGTAACAGCTGAAGCATCATTACAACATGAGCAGCAGCAGCAACACAAACAACATCATTTCATTAACATCACATTTCTAATTTGAGTAAATCACGATGTAAAACTTAAAGAAATATAATGCATCAACAGCAAAACAGAAATACAGGGGGAATACATATTATATAAAGTCACTTTTATAATTGCCAATGTTATAATAATAAACGAAAGAAAGATGTACCATACTGATTTTGACACCAATCATCATATTCATTACTATCATCTACGCACTCCATCACTCGCACTATTTTCTCCCGATTCAAGTTTCACAACCTGTGGAAAGCTTTCTTGGCGTGTAAAGGCATTATGTTAATACAGTGCATGCTGCCTATATATACAACAACGAAACAGTGTTTTAAGACGAAAACTGTGAAGGATGTAGCTCCTGCAATATTAAGCAGGTAAGTTTCTATATTCATGTGTGATGCTATTTTGTACATTTATCAAAAAAAAGTGATAATTAGGAATTATTACATGCTTGCCCTTTTTTCAGTCTGGACATGCACCTGTACGATGCCTTTCATCCTGGGACGTGTCAAACTTCTTGTATACCGATCCCTCAAGTTGTAACGTTTCTGAGACGCCAAACTTCTTCACTCTGTCATTCCTTTCATTATATCTTGTCCCGATTGCTAATGGAGGAGACAATCTGAGTGGAGTGAAGGACGACAAACATTCACCCTTCCTCATTCTACTGTTGTCCCATTTAATATACTTTGTCTTCAAAGATCTATTGCGTGACAAAGGGAGTGGACACATTGCGAGTGTGCCAATCTTACTGAAAAAATGTTTAGCGCGTGACAAACAGAACTGACATATTTCTTGGATTTGTGAGCCACCTGGCCAAGAAAGGTTTATCACGTGACAAACAGAAGAACTGACATATTTCATGGATTTGTGAGCCACCTGGCCAAGAAAAGGTTTTTCATGTGACAAACAGAGCTGACATACTTGTGGATTTGTGATCTACCTCGCCGAGAAATGTATATCACGTGAAAAAAGGGCTGACATATTTGTGGAATTGTGACCCGTGCAGGAAGATCTACTACGTGACGATCTGGCTTGACAAGGGCTTATTTCATAAATGTGAGATCCATCTTGCCCCAGAAGATCTATTACGTAACAATCAGGGTTGACACGTTGCATAGATTTGTGACCCATTTTGCCTTGAGAAGTCCAGCGCATGACAATCTGAACCAACATGTTTCATAGGTTCATGACCCCTTTTTACCCTGAAACATATAACACATGAGGATCAATATTTCTTGGATTTAAGACCCACCTTTTCCGGGAAGATCTGTTGTGTGGCAAACAGGGCTGACATTATTTCAAAGAGTTTTGATCCCACCCCACACATGCAGGCTACGCTTAAACATACAATGTAGGAGGGCGTGTATATTGTGCAGGGAGGGTGTTTAATACACACGTAACACATCACGTGGCATATGTCCTTAGTTTTACGAGGTACTGCAAGCACAGTTTCCTCTGCAATTTAAGCTACTTACATGTACACATCAGCAATTTCTATCCTGTGTGTAAAGAAGGCAGATCAACCTGAAATCACACGTTTAATAACACGCATTTTGCATGATTTAAGAGAGGGACGAGCTGGGTCTCAACACCACATACAGAAGAGTGTGATAAAAGGAGAGCAGTGAACTGACCGTATTGGCCATGGTGACCAGCTCAGGTCGATGTTTGAGGAACAGCTTGACCACGTCTGAATGATCGTTCCCAGCCGCCAGGTGAAGGGGGGTTTGTCCTCGCTGTCACACAAACTCATTGCTTCAGTGTGGAGCTTATCGAACTGCTCAAAGCACTCATTTAGTTCACCTTTAAGGCACTATAAGGTTGCCAGCGTGTTTTTTGTTCCTTTGCATGCACACTGCATCCATCAATCGACGTTGAGAGATCGACGAGTGCTTACCCGCCCACCAACCAATCACCAACAAGCCAGTCAACAACTAGCCAACCAGTCATACTACAAACTAAGCAACTGACGAAACGACCATTCAGCCAAAAAGCCGATGGAGCTACATCTCACAAACTAATTTATTTCCTATACAAAGCCAAACAAGAAATCAACTATCCAACCGACTATCACTCTCCCACCAATCCAACCAATTGACCGCTCATTTAATCTCCTTAGCAGCCTGTCATCCAAACAGCTTACCTCATCAAGCCATCCTACCTCATGGACTTAACCTACCTCATGGACTTAACCTACGTCATCGACTTAACCTGCCTCATGGACTTAACCTACCTCATGGAATTAACCCACCTCATGGACTTAACCTACCTCATCGACTTAACCTACCTCATGGGACTTAACCTACCTCATCGACTTCACCTACCTTATCGAGCCGACGTATCTCATCACACCAACCTGTCATATTAAAGTAGCACACCTCATCGTGCAAACCTACGTCAGACCGCTGCTCAAGTTTTATTTTACTAACGATCTCGCGATGACTTTAACTTCTTGTTCAAGTCGCAGGTGTCTTCTTGCCTTCAAGGCAAAGTGCGCACGCCTAAAACCTGGTGACAGGTCGGACATGCAAACGACTTGTGCATCTTTCCTGTGACTGACAATGTCTGCGCCTAAAGCCTGGTGACAGGTCGGACATGCAAACGACTTGTGCATCTTTCCTGTGACTGACAATGTCTGCGCCTAAAGCCTGGTGACAGGTCGGACATGCAAACGACTTGTGCATCTTTCCTGTGACTGACAATGTCTGCATATCTTATTTGCAAACGTGCTGTTTGTCTTTGCTTCAAGGGCATCTTCTTAAAACAATCCCTCTTCACCTATAAATAGAATTCTTCTTCACGCTTCCCCCATCAATAAATATGTTACTTGGGGCGTGTGTGCGCTGATGAGTGGTGTGTGTGTGGTGTGTGTGTGTGTGTGTGTGTGTGTGTGTGTGTGGTGTGTGAGG
>JADBJO010002055.1:0-2500 GCA_016801955.1 Conus betulinus
TCCCCTGACACACACACACCCCTCCCCCTTTTGCCCCTTGGCCGTTGATTGCATATCCCATTTCTCCGTAACGTTCACCATGCTTCCTCCATCACAGCCACGAAACAACTGGGTGGCCTTGTGTACTTCTGTCGTCCTTTCCCGCTTCCATTCCCGTTTCCTTCACTTTCAGTAGAAGAAGAAGAAGAAGAAGAAGAAGAGGTGGAGAGGAGGAGGAGGTAGAGAAGAAGAAGAAGAAGAGGAGAAGTAGAAGAAAAGAAGAGGAGGAGGAGGAGGAGGAGGAGGAGACGAAGAAAAGAAGAAGAAGAAGAAGAGGAAGAAAGAAGAAGAAGAAGAAGAAGAAGAAGAAGAAGAAGAAGAGGTAGGTAGAGAAGAAGAAGAGGAGGAGAAGTAGAAGAAAAGAAGAGGAGGAGGGAGGAGGAGACGAAGAAGAAGAAGAGGAAGAAGAAGAATCAAAGAAGAAGAAAAGGAAATGAAGGTACGGGAGAGGAGGAGGAGGAGGAGGAGGGGGAGGAGGATAGAAGGAGAAGGAGAGGAGGAGGGGAGGAGAAGAAGAAAACGAAGAAGAAGAGCAGGAGAGGAAGGAGGAGGAGAAGAAGAGAAGTTTGAAGAAGGAGAGGAGGAGGAGGAGGAGAACAAAAGAAGAAGAGGAGAGGGGGAGAGGAGGAGGAAGAAGAAGAAGAAAAGAAGAGGAAGACCACCATCATCACCATAACCATTACAACAACAACAACAACAGCAATCATCATCATCATCATCATCATCAACAACAACAAACAACAACAACAGCAACAACAGCAACAAGGACGTAAATACAAGTCGGTATTAATTTTGAATATAAATGGCAGTGCAGCAGGTTATGAAGAACGTTTTCTTTTCTTTTCTTTTTATCTTCTTGAATTCATTTCTGTTTAATTAGTAATTTCTTATATCATCCTCTGATAGCTATTCCACACATTTGACTATATACATACATGCGCAAGCATGTATATATCCGCGTACATCCATATAAACAGACACGTGCACAAATGCGCACGCGCGCGCACACACACACACACACACACACACACACACACACACACACACACACACACACACACACACACACACACACACACACACACACACACACACACACCACACATTCACACACACACACACACCACACACACACACACACACACACACACACACACATACACACACACACACACACATACGTTGAGAAGAAACAGACACAGCATGTGTCAAACCACTTGGGTCCATGCGCCAATGTCCAGTCAGGGGACAGTTAATGTCCTTATTTGCCAGTGAAGCAGAGACAGATCAAGACCGTTAGGTTCTCTCAGAAGACCACTGGTCCTTTGAAGAGTATGCAAATGGATCTTTATTGTCTGAAGCTTGGCCTGGCGTGGGGGGGGGGGTAGGTGGGAAGGGGGCGGGGGGAGAGAGAGGGGGATGTGAGGTGTTGAGTCAAGATGGTAGAACAGTGGAGAGGGAGAGGAGGAGGAGATGAGGGGGGAAGGGGGGAGGGGGAGGGTGATGCTGTCAAGCGACCCTTTCTAATTTCCTTGTCCTTCTTTTGTTCGGCTCTCTCAAGACTGACCGTCGCTCCATTCTTCTGTCTCACAGGCTACACACCCACAATTAAGATTTTGCTCTGAACCAATCCGTGTCGGCGTTTTGAGGCCTGCCATCACTTTGAGCCAGCATTTCATGTTAAACTGATCATTGATCAAAAGAACAACTCCCCACCAATCATGTCCATTGTTTCGGGGGACCCTTGCCGAGGACATCACAAACAATCTTCAATTGACATCCCATTTCAGGCCTTTGCACTCACCCCGTCACCCCCCTATCCTAGCGCCAGCTTCAAACGCACAAAATAATCCCATTCTTTTGATTTTAATCTGTCAGCTTGGAACCACCTGGCTTGATGGCCATACGAAAAGAAAATGAGGAGAATGAATTTTCAGACACAATAAAACAATTCTCAAACAGTCTACTTGCGCCAGTGTATAAATACTCGACTCCATAAGCTAGACCTTGGCACCTCCTCCTTTCTCGGCTTCACCGAACTTTGTCTTTGGTGATTTGATTCATAGTCTTTCCTCCTTTCGTCCTTCATGCCCTCTTCCCCCCCTCCCCCCCCCCCCCCCATCCCCCCAGTCCTCCCACCCGCCACCCCCTCCTCCTCCGCCCCCTCCCCCCACCCACCCATCAATCATCTCCTCCCTCTGTTTTTTTCCTTTCTTCCATATTTCTCCCTTCCCAAACTTTTTTTCTTTTAATTGCTGTGCCGCCGAACGAAAAGAACCAACTCAAACGACAAACACGACGCGTTTCGACCCTCACTGGTCTTCTTCAAACAAGACAAAACAACATTCAAGACGATGAAAAACGAAGAGCGAACAATCCTTGTTATCTTCAAATTTGACGTAAAAATGGATGTGGAATGAAAAGGAGTGATCATCCTGGAGTGAGTCTACTTTTTTTGTTT
>JADBJO010002055.1:17500-22500 GCA_016801955.1 Conus betulinus
GCAAGATCAAAGCGAATTTCCGGTGTGAAAAAAAGGTCCACGGAAGCTTATCTTGAAATTTTGAGAAGTCAGATACCACTCCTAGATCAATACCTGCATTCTGCGCACGAGGCTGCACACGAAGACCAAACGGAGGAATACAGTTTGGATTTTTTTTCGAATGTACTTTGAAACTGAGGGGTTAAAAACACAGTCATAGGCAGGGTTTTCCGGTTCAGAGAACAGTCTGAGATAGTAATTCAAGGATAGTTTCAGCCTGCGGTTTGGACAGTGAGTGTTCACCTGCCTCTGCACACAGGCTGTACACAGGGGTGGTGTGGAATGCTCCAAGACAGAGACGAAGCCCTTGATGGTGGATAGGGTCCAAAAGTTTCAGGTAAGACGGTCTTGCAGAGCCGTACACAGCACAACCATAGTCCAGTTTGCAACGGACCAAGGCTCTGTAGAGGTGCAGCAGCAAAGTTTTGTTATCAGCGCCCCAGTCAGTGTGTGCTACGACCCGCAGAATGTTCAGAGTTTTCTGGCAAGAAGATTTTAGGTTTCTAATTTGACTAAGAAAGTGGAGTTTTTGGTCAAAAATAAGTCCTGGAAATTTGGCCTCTTTGACAGCTGGTATGGAACATTTCCCTACTTGGATTTCAGGATCTGAAAAAAACTGACGAAAAATTATGGAAGTGAATGCACTGTGTCTTAGCAGCAGAAAAAGTGAAGCCATTTCTTCTGACCACTGATGAATTTTATCCACACACACACACACACACACACACACACACACACACACACACACACACGCCTCCCTTTTTTTCCCCTCGTGTTTACGTTTTGTGATAGTGTGTTCAACAAGTGGCTTTGTGACAGGTGGGGACCATTATGTGACAGTGTGTTCAACAAGTGGATTTGTGACAAGTGGGGACCATTGTGTGACAGTGTGTTCAACCAGTGGCTTTGTGACAGGTGAGGACCAAGGTGTGACATTGTGTTCAACCAGTGGCTTTGTGACAGGTGGGCGGACCATTGTGCATTATGTGACAGTGTGTTCGACATGTGGCTTTGTGACAGGTGGGGACCATTATGTGACAGTGTGTTCAACAAGTGGCTTTGTGACAGGTGGGGACCATTGTGTGACAGTGTGTTCAAGTGGCTTTGTGACAGGTGGGGGGACTATTGTGTGACAGTGTGTTCAAGTGGCTTTGTGACAGGTGGGGACCATTGTGTGACAGTGTGTTCAAGTGGCTTTGTGACAGGTGGGGACCATTGTGTGACAGTGTGTTAAACCAGTGGCTTTGTGACAGGTGGGGACCATTGTGTGACAGTGTGTTCAACAAGTGACTTTGTGACAGGTGGGGACCATTTGTGTGACAGTGTGTTCAACAAGTGGCTTTGTGACAGGTGGGGACCATTGTGTGACAGTGTGTTCAAGTGGCTTTGTGACAGGTGGGGACATTGTGTGTGACAGTGTGTTCAAGTGGCTTTGTGACAGGTGGGGACCATTGTGTGACAGTGTGTTCAAGTGGCTTTGTGACAGGTGGGGACCATTGTGTGACAGTGTGTTCAACCAGTGGCTTTGTGACAGGTGGGGACCATTGTGTGACAGTGTGTTCAACAAGTGGCTTTGTGACAGGTGGGCGGACCATGGTGTGACAGTGTGTTCAACAAGTGGCTTTGTGACAGGTGGGGTCCATTGTGTGACAGTGTGTTCAACCAGTGGCTTTGTGACAGGTGAGGACCATTGTGTGACAGTATGTTCAACACGTGGCTTTGTGACAGGTGGGGCGACCAGCAAGCAATATATCCATCTCATTTAAGACCTTATGTCCGTTGTGATGATCATGATCATCATCGTCATTGCCATCGTCATCATCATCATTTTCATCATGATCGTTCTCTTCATCGTCATCATCATCGCCATCATCATCATCATCATCATCATCATCATCATCATCATCATCACTGGCATTGGTGGTGGTAGTAGTAGTAGTAGTAGTAGTAGTAGTAGTAGTAGTAGTAGTAGTAGTAGTAGTGGTAGTAGTAGACCTCATCATCGCCATCATCATCATCATCATCATCATCATCACCAGCATTGGTGGTAGTAGTAGTAGTAGTAGTAGTAGTAGTAGTAGTAGTAGTCCTCATCATCGTCATCATCATCATCATCATCACTGGCAGTGGTGGGTGGAAGTAGTTGTAGTGGTAGTAGTGGAAGTGGTAATAATAGAAGTTGTAGTGATGATAGTGGCAGCAGGATCTGCAGAAGGACAACTCAACACAAGATGCGACCTCGACATAAAGTGCGTGTTACACAGCTGGACGTAGGAGTTTCAATTCGGTGAATGGTCACCTCTTGAATGAGCTCTCATCTACCGCTGATTTTTATCGTCATTTTGAGAGTAATTTCGGACTTGGCAAAAAAAAAAAAAAAAAAAAAAAAAAAAAAAAAAAAAAAAAAAAGCCTCTTTTTCTGGCCAAGACTGTCCGTCTCCACCTTGGCTGTGTGAAACTTGCATATATATTTTTTTCAAGAGCAGAAGAATGCAAGAATACTTAAGTTGTAACACAGCCTTACTAATACCGCCAAATGCACCGTTCAACACCTCTAGACAACGCGCATGCGCAAAGGGCGTCGTCAGTCTTATCAAGTAAGAGAAGGTAACTTATCCGTAACGGAAAGCAAACAAAATACGCTTTTGGAACTGGGAAAGTTTTCGATCGATAAGTTGAGATAATGAAGTCCAGAAGCATTGTAATTTTCCTGAGCGTTCGTAAACAGATTCGTCGAGCTGGCAGAAAGATTAGTTGAATTTTTCTTTGTCAAGATTTGTTTTTGTCGATGTGTGTTTCGTTCGAATTGCATCAACACAAACCAACAACAAGCCGTGACATAGTGTGGTGATAGTTCTCCACGTTTTAGTCTGTCACTTTCTTGACTTTGTGCTCACTTTCTGAGTGTTATCAAACCCAGCAGACAACGTTTTTACATGCAAGATCATGATGCTGCTGTCTTTTACAAAACCCAAAAGTAAACCAGAAAGTCGATCTTAGCCACGTACGAGATCGATCAGTGATGAGAGACGAAATAACGAGTTAGCCTATCTCGTCTTGCTCAAAACGGCGATTTCAGCTATGCATGTTCTGGCAAAGGGTTAGAGATGAGACTGCATTGTTCCCTCTGTATTGTCTGTAATAGCCGAAAATATTATACGGTGTGTCAGTCCTGTTGTCTGTGGACAAACACAAGGTTTACAGATTATCGATAGGCCGAAGCAGACAACTCAAAAGCCGAACGTCGATGACACAGCAAAGAACATTTCCTTCAGAAGACTGATCCGACACATGCGTTCGACATGGCGTAAGGTTCACAGATCTAAAGACTGCTGATTGCCGGTAGCAGGTGCATCAGCTCAGTTGCTTAAAGCGGTCTGGTTAGAGCGGGGAGGTCTCTGGTTCAACCCCTACATGTGTCCTTTCTTTTTTTTAAATGATAAAGTGATTGAAAGGGAAAAGAAAATCTACGCATTTTCCCTGTTTTGAAATCGTTATATGTTCCCAGTTTTGTACGATAATATACACGATTTTATTATCAAGGTGTGACCTACCTACTTTTGCAATTTGCAAAGCTTGCATTATTGTCTCTGCAGAAAGAGTAGTGATACACAAGGGGCAGCACTCTTTCTTTCTTTCACATGCCTTTAACAACAAACAAAATGTTTTGTTTTCTTAATGTTGGTTTGTTTTGTTATGCAGCTTCCCAGATCTGATGCAATTTGTACCGGAGAAGGGGGGGGGGGGGGGGGGGGGGGGGGGGGGGGGGGGGGGGGGTGGGGGGGTGGGGGGGTGGGGGGGGGGAGAGGGTGAAAGATTTCGATTCCCCGTTTCCCGTGACGACGACGGATTATGCAAGTTATTATTACAGATCTAAGTGCATCAAAGCGCTGCCCCGAAAACAATCACGTCATAAGCGGATTGTCAGCCTAAGGGAGGTAAGCTGATCAGATAAGACAACGGGGCTGTTCTAGACACCGCTGGATGTCTCAGCACACTGGAACCTGCGTCTTGTCCATGGGTATATTAGCACGTGACACTGGGACCCGTGACGTGTCACTAGGTGTCTTAACAGGTGATACTGGAACCTGTGTCATGTCATTAGACAAACAAGCACATGACACTGTAACCTGTGTCATGTTAGTAGATGTCTGAACACGTGACATTGAAACCTGTGTTTGTTTACTGGTTGATTGTTGTTATTACTTCATTTTTTTTGTTTTGTTTTGAGTGCGTTTTTTAATTGCTTCACATCGTTTCTCTAGATTTGCAATTGAAGGAAATGGGTGTTTAGTTTACATTAAAGAAAAAAAAATGTTCAAAACGCAGTAGGTCCAAACAGTATTAGCGGGAGATTGCTAAAGAAGTGTGCCTTTGAACTCTGTGATGTGTTTTTGTCCTATCTTCAGCTGGTCTTTTAAGGAATGCTCCGTTCATAGTGTCTCAAAAAAAAAATGGCTGTCTGTCCTGTCCCGAAGAAACGAAGCCAACAACTTCAAATGATTACCGCCCCATAGCTCTCATTGGCATGAAATGCTGAGAAATCTGTTCTCCATCATTTCCTTTACAAACTAACACCCTCACCTTCTACAGATTGAGTAGAAACCCCCAGAGGCTCTCTCTCTCTCTCTCTCTCTCTCTCTCTCTCTCTCTCTCTCTCTCTCTCTCTCTCTCTCTCTTCTACAGAAACCTCCGTCACAGTGCTTTCCTGCACTTAACAACTAAGGCTTTTTTCTTCATATTATTGTCGCTGATTTCTCCTCCGCATTCAACTCAGTGCAACCTCTTAACCTCTCCTCTTAGCAAACAAACTGCTTGAATTAGATGTTGATTCAAATTTATATTGTGGATTGGCAGGGTTTTTTTTCTTGAAAGGACAGTCCCTCCGTTTCCAATCTGCGAACTCCTTTCAACACTCTTCTTCTACAGGTGTACTTCAAGGTGCAGTGCTGTCTCCTCTC